>JBBCBC010000221.1:0-75285 GCA_037126765.1 Stenogyne calaminthoides
ACCTTGATTTATTGAATAAATGGACTATTCCTAAGAATTGAACCGAAAATGGTTTATAAATTAGGAGCTTTTTTGAAAAATAGGTTTAAACAAATTATTTAAAACTACGAATCCTCTATACCTCTTGTGAAGAAGATGGTTATTAAATTGCTTATTAAAATGATATTTTACCTTACAAAAAAGAACTATTAAGTTCTTACATATTGGATTGTGTTAATTGACACTGAGCGCTTACTTTAAATAGTTTCCCGAGCTTTTAGCTTCTCTTGGGGATGGTAGAAACAGTTGGACCATGATCATAATGGGAATTATAGAGTGTGGATTTGGCTTTAGGACTGTCTATTTTGGTATATATCCTAATTTATCTCTATCTTTTTATCGATAGTAATATTCTTGAAGCTTTAACATTAAATGTTAAAACTATTGGTTATAATTACATACGGTCGCGAAGGTTATATGTATCTATTATAAGTATTTATTATAAGCACTTTATTCACTCGATCATGTGTAAAGTGTTGGGAAATAAATTTAATAAAGATTACGATTAGATCTAAAACCCTGAGTATGACATGTTAGGGATAATCTTGATAGATGAGTCAATGTTAGGTTTAGGTGTTAGGGATATTATACACTTGCAAGTGTATAGTCGGAATATAGAAACGTGTTGAATTACGAAGACTTCGATAAGTTTATATATGAAAGAAACCCGAAGTTCGGTATAAGCCCGAAGTTCTGAAAGAACTTCGATATAAGCGAAATAAAGAAGACTTCGATTATGGCCAAGAACACGAAGGCTGAGGAGAAATCTGAAGGCTTCGAAGAAACACGAAGGCTCGGAAGAGCACGAGAGAGCTCGGCGAGAAACACGAAGACTCGGGAGAATCACGAAGAACACCGGTAATTCGCGAAGACTTCGGTAATATAAGATACTTTCGATATATCTGAATGTTCGAAGTGAAGAAACTGAGGAATATGAAAAGTTGGAATCCGGTGGCGTGGACGATGAAGAGAAAGAAGACAACCCGACTGAAAAAGAACATGGTATACCAAGAATAGTATGGATTTGAATGTGATTCTCTCTCCAACGGTAACATTGAATCCACTTGTATAAATACAAGTTCTTCCATCAAATTAAAGTGCTGGATGCGTGGAGAATATAGCACCGCGATGCTTTCTGAGAGCGAGTTATACTCAAAAAGCATTCCCTTTAGAACACAAGTCATAGATATCTGAAGTATATATTGAAATTGCAGAACCCACAATCTCATGACCAGCGATGTATCATAAGCTTATGATTTTCCCTGACCTTAGCATTGAGAATTTAAACCAATGAGGAAAATCTCACCATGAATGGAACAACACTGACGAACCCCATTCTCGAAAGAGATAGCTGAGTGGTGGAGTAGAGGTGGTTGTTAAGCGATCGAGGAGTGATAAGTCCCGAAAAGTGAACTGATTCAAACATCTAGAAAGCGAGCCGAGAGGGTGATAGAATCCAGGTTGAGTTAGTAAACTACAAAGGTAGTCCCGAGCTCAAAGTAGAAAGGTTAATGTCAAACTATAAGGTAGTCGAGAAAGCCTTGGGGAAGTGTTTGAAGCAATTTCCCACAGGAGCAGGGGAGGTGGATGTAGGAGCAGGTCTCAGAACCTTATACATTGTGTTGTTTCTTTGCTACGTTCTTATATTGTAAGTATGCATTCGATTATAAGCAAAAACCTGTACATGAGGCTTATAAGGGAAAAATGCTGGAATCAATTCAGCCCGTACACCATTTTATATGCATACGCTTGTCATATTTTGCTTCGCCGCAGCATAAAATAGGTTTTTTCCACAGACTGTCAATTGGTATCGAGAAGCGGGGAGTTCGGGTTCACTAATTTGAGTGACAGCTTTGGTGATCTTTTAAAAGAAACTTGTTTTCTTTAAAAATGCATATGTCCCGATGTTTTGGCATCCTTGTTGGATATTTGAGCTTTGATGAACTATGCCAAAACATTATCAACTTGTGTTATTGAGATAATTTGGAATATGATTGAGAGCGAAGAACAAATTGAGAGACTCCGCGGAATCAAAAGAAGAAGTAGATGATTGAGATCGGGCGAGAAACATGACGAGGCCAGTCAAGATCGAATGAGTTAGATGAGTTCGGAGTCAAGTGATGAGGCGTGCAAAATCGAGGAAGAGAAAAGCTAAAACGACAAATCAGAGAAGGTTACCAAATCGAAGATGTGAGAAAAAGTGATCAAGATTAGGCGTGATCGAGATCGGATATGATAAAGCCCCGATATGCTAACACGATATGATGTACTACCAAATCTTTGATACGATATATTGGTCGAAGATGTGTTGATCGATCGGTCGAGCTAATCAGTCTGACAAAAGAGAAATCGAGATAAACTGAGTAAAAAGTAATCGAGACTTCGATGGATCTGGCGGGACTCGATGAAGTAAAAGCCCGATCTGAGGATTCGGTAAAGAAATCGATCTGAGACTTCGGTGAAAAAAGAGACTGAGGGTCGGGATATACGAAGTCGGAAAGACTTCGATCGGCTGAGTCGTTAATACTTTGTCAGACGGAGTCATTGAATCGAAACACGAGACTCGATTATGTGTATCCTTTGAAGATATGAAGACTCGAGATAGACTGAGCGAGCAGTGAAGATCAGGCGAACCAGGTAGACTCTTTCTTTATCCTCTCTTCTCTTTTTACATGTCTTTATATTTGATATGCACGATTATTGTTGTTTGGTGATGAAATTGTTGGAAATTCATTGCTGAATTGATTGTTAAAGATATACCATTCTTGTAATAGGAAAAAGCGAAACGAGTATAGGTTAGATATTTGTAACAGATGGTTTGACATCGTCAAAAGAAATTGTTGGGAAATAGAACTAATAAGAAAGATTTTGATTAGATCCCAAAACTTCCCTGGTATGACATGTTCAAGGATAATCTTGATAGATGAGTCGAGTTCGATTTTAGAGTGTTAGGGATGTTATACGCACCGTGTATAGTCGTGATATAAAAGAGCAGGTTAGATTAAAGACTCGGTAAGTTTAAGAAAAGCTGAAGTTTGATGTAAGCGAAGTTTGAAGAACTTCATTCATGAAATCACGAAGACTGATATGTTGAGAACTTTGAAGGCTCGAGAAATCTGAAAGGCTGGCGAAAACACGAAGGCTCGAAGAAACTGAAGGCTCGGAAAACTACAGACTCGAAGAATCTTTTGAAGGCACAATAATTCTTACGAAGACTTCGATGTCAAATTTGAATGCTTCGATTATATCTACAGATGTTCGAGTGAAGAGGCAGAATATAGCCGTTGGAATATCCGGTGGCGTGGACCAATGAGAAAAGACAACCCGACTGAAAAATTGCCCAGAACATCTGAGAATAATATGGATTTGAATGTGATTCTCTCCAGCGGTAACATTAGTCCTGCTTATAAATCTGATTCTTCCGTGAATTAAAAGTGTGGATCACGTGGAGAATCACTTACGATGCCTCTGAGCCAAGAGTTATACTCAAAACATTCCACCCTAATTTCCTAAGAATCTATAGATATATACAGAATATATTCAAGAGTGTTCTAGAACCCAACCTAAGCAACCAACGTCTATATCATAAGCAGAGAGATTTTATTATAGCATTGAGGTAAACCGTTGTAAGGAAAATCTCACCCATAGATGAGAGACAACACCAAACCCAAACCCCATTCTAGGAAGATAACTAAGGTAATTAGGTAGAGGTAGTTGTTAGGCAATCGAGAGGGTGATAAGTCGAAGAGTGTGAACTCACGTTAAACATCTGGGGCGAGCAGGGGGTGATAAGTGTTAGATTATCTTGAAAAGTATGCTTTTTACTTTGTATAATCGAAACTGAATTTTGACTTATTCTTGAAAATAAATTGTTTTATCGATGCTTTAAATATGATTGAATGTTATATATATTTCACTAGCATGCTTGTTGATAATTAAATGCGATGTTACAACATAGTTAATTTAGTGATGCCGGATCACGAGAAGATTAAGTGCGGTCTGTGTAACTAAAAGTCGCCATTCACGACCTAGATGGAAATGAACAACCATCATGAAAGGTTGAGGTGTAAGGCCAGATTGGTTTATGTGGCAAGAGATTCTGTTGAATGCATGGCCATCTTGTTGAATGGGACCTCTGAGGAGGATAAATTCTTGAGCCCGAACAAGGAAGAATTAGACCTCAGTGGTTCGTTGTTTCTTAATCTTCGTCCCTTAAATAGGGTCCGCGTGGGATTGGTAACTATTGCTTTGACTTATCATGGGTAGCGAATCGAGAGAGATTCAATACTTTTATGCTTAGAAATGATATTATTGGTCACGTGTGATTCTTAAGATTTATCTGAAGAATCGTGTCTTAGTCACGCTTGTTTGATTTGCCCCCTTAGGAGGTTCATAAGCTTTATCATATAAATCTTGCAAGAGTGGAATTTGTTTAGAGTATGGATATGTGTTGAACCCGTTCTCGACCAAGGACAAAAGATATTAATTAGCGAGCTATTTAAAATCGAAAGCTTGAACTAATTATTGGGCCTAGATAATCTTAAACCGCGGGAAATAATGACCGGGGAGCCATATTATTGTAATATGGGTTAAGATGGATAGTCTGATATTAATTATGTAGTGGATAGTGTATTTATGGGCTTGAATTATATTGTGGCTCAATATTAGATATTCAAGATCCATTAGAGGTCAATCTTAATTCTCCTAAAAGCCTTGCTTGAGTGAACCCAACAAATGATCCGATAAGCGAAAGATGATTGAACAAATAAATTTATAGATATGTTGGGAGAAAAGATTTTTCTTTTGAATTTTTGTTGTGGAATGAAGATATGTATTCTTGGAATACAAGATTATCTCATTAAATTCAAGAAATCTCCCAGCTTATCTATATATTGAAATTTTTTAGAAAATGGCTGGAAATATAATAGGCGAAAGATTTTCTTGATTTTCTTGAAAAGATATTATGGAAGATATGTATTTCTTAAAATAAAGAATATCTCATAAGTTCAAGAAGATCCAAATCTTGTTATCTTGCACATTAAAATTTTTAGAAAAAATCCATATTTTGAGGTGGAATTTTGTGGAATATTTTTAATTATGGGAAAAAGAATATAGGAGATATATTGAGATTTCTTGGTGACGAAAAGTCTTTTCCACATTGATATTCACTAAAAATTTTCCGCCATATAAATAGAGGAATGATTGATTTCGTTTCCCAGAACAATTCCATGTCTTTTGGAAATATTAGCAAATCCACTTAAGTGAATGCGACAAAGTTTTTTTTTTTTGTTAATTGTTACATTAAGTGTCCTTCCACTTAGGATAGTTTGAAGCGAAGACTAAGGGAATACTTGGGAATCCTTTTTGGTTGAATCCGTCGGCCGAAGTCTTTGCCGTCGAGAGAATGCGTTCCGTAAACGCGTAGATTCGCGTCACGTAGGTTTCGTGGCTTTTATTGGGCCAAGAAATGTTGACGCAATTCATTATTTGGCCGAATAAAGGATTAATTCATCTTATCAAAACAATTAATGAATTAAATATTTTATTTCACAGGTTTGCATCTGATAGACGACGGTGGAAATCATTCCCTGGGACGCCTGGCGTATGAGTGGCGATTACAGGATGACATTCGCATAATATTTGATTTTATTCTCTTTATTTTATTTACTCTATGGATGGTTCCGCTTGTTCTATCTACAATGTCGCTATGCATATCCATCCGTTGGTGTCTTCGGAAATGAATGAGCATCATATAAATTGTGATTTCCCCAGATTGGGGATTTATTCGGCCCTATTTGATATTCATCCAAACAAGGCCCCAGGGCCTGATGGCTTTCCTGCTTACTTCTTCCAAATGTGGATGTTACTAGTCTATAACAATGGCAGTATTTAAGGTTCTCAATGACGGGGGGATCATTATGAATGGAATCCACACTTGTCACCCTCAAAAAAAGTCAAGAAGCCCCAACATGTTAAGGATTTCCCACCTATTAGTCTTTGTACGAAAATGACAGCGCGTGGCGGCATAGCGCGGGCGAAGCGCTAAGCGCCGCAGTACCGTGCGCTCGAAACAGCGGGCCGAAGCGGATGCCTTGAGCGGATCTGTGGCCCGGCTAAAATTATTTGGCAGCGAGCGAAGCGGATCTTGTCGCCTACGAATCTGCCGACACTGTCGATACACTGCCGGCGTGCGGCTGTGATGGCGCGGCCGCGAAGCGATACCAGCTGTTCCTAGGCAGTGGCGGCGGATCTTGGCGTGCATCGGTGTAATTTTGGCGTGAAGCGTTTGAGGCCAGAAGTATTTTTCGGGAGACGAGCAATTGGGAGATGCAGGCGATGTTTTCAAGATCAAGTTAAGAAAAAATCAAACCATGACAATTGAATAATTTGTACGCAATATGTTTATTTTTTACATTTTTCCGGATTTATTTGTCTTTATCTTATCTTTTATTTAATTTGTTTTAATATGTGTTTTGCATGAGGGTTGCAAATGGAAAAATCTTATCCTACAAAATTCAATAAGTATGTTTAAATAATTAAGTGTGATTTAATTACGGATAATAAAATTGAATTAATTTTCTGACCTCATTGATTTAAAGATTTGTGAATTCTTTTGGAGAAATTCTGTTGAAGACCAGGGGCAGAAAAGATAGGTTTCGCATGAATGAATTCCAAGCAGCAAGATGATTGTGGTTTTATTACTAGTGGCGTGATGACCCGTATGTTACGCACCGATCAACGAAATAGTAATCCGTATTTAATCAAGGTTATTACTTAGGTATAAAATTGATATATATACTTCTCGGTCCTGTCGATTTTATATTGGTGCAGAGGCTTGAAAAAACCTGGATACAAGGTTCTCGCCGGGTTCTTGTTTGTAGGAAAATGTGTGTTTTAAATAATGACCCGACGCGGAACTTATTTAAACCAATTTTTGAATGTTAGGCGATGCATATTCGTATTTTTGAGATTTTTAATATGGTGCATGTATTGAACCTGATATACTTGTCCATTATGGGTGTTATTATTTTTTAGATTCATCATCGATGCAACCTTTTAATCGAATCCATCCTATACTCTCAAGAACACTACGATTAATGGAAAACTATAATATTTGGAAACGAAATATGGGGATGGTCTGCTATATGGGCGAAAAACATTTTTGGATTCTTCAGTGTACCCTCGCCGTCCGGGATCTTGATGAATCTTTATGCGTGAACATGAGTGATAATATTTGGGAGGCGGGCAATGAACCCAAGAAACGTGTAATCTTGACTTCCTTTGTCTTCGATGATTTGAAACACATTCACTTAAGAAGGTGTTTAGTTAATCCACGGTATGACGAAGTCTTGAATAATAATTTCAACAGGAATATATGATCGTCAGTTTTCGCCAGACATTAAATTTGAAAATGCATTTGAAAGACACACTGTAAAGGAAGCGTGTGGCCGAGTCAAACACCATTTGCTAAAACGATGGTGGAAGGAACTACGTATGCCACAAAATTTAAAAGTTAAGGTTTTCATGAGGTCAGTTTTATGGTTTGCGTGCTGAAGGTGAGCTAGCTGATCACATATCTTATGGATCACCCCTTCAAAGTTGTGTGGTTATGTTTTGCTCGCGTTAGGATGCTATAAAGCATTGTGTCCAACTTTTCTATACGTGAAGAAGGCGATTTGGGATACGCTAAAAGGACATCGGATGAGAGCAGAAAGAAGAGACTATGTTTTATGACAAAGCATTTCTTAGCTAACTTCCGGCCATGGTCATGGTGTCGGGGACACCAAAGGAATATGTTTTAATTTTTAAGGAAGAAAAGGACCTTCATCCCGAAAGCATTTTCCAATACCCTTCTGCCTGCGGACCATAGTTCGGATAATCTCGCAAGCCTATGTCATGTCTCTTGTTCAAAGTTGTATCATCACCAAAATCATGCCCAATCTGGGGATTATAATCAAAATCATGCTTTTTTATTCAGATAATCTAAACCGAATTTTCGCAGACTTATTTAACTAAATAAAATTATCAATGATCCTTTTAAATATGATCAAATCACGTTACATATATTTATCAAGATAACGTTTCAATAATTGTGAAGTTATAATTTTAGTTAATGTTAGTGATTCCATATCACATAAGATAAAATTAAGGTTTCTAAACTTTTCAAAAGGATATTATTCACTTTTAGATGGAAGTTGTTACCATTTCTCTTTTAAAGGTGGAGGCTAAGGCTCCAGATTGTTTGAATAATCTCTATACAGATTACACTGCCAGTGCATGATCGACTGGGTGAAATCAGACCTAACACATGTTGAGGATAAAGCGTTCATTAACCTAACAAGGAAGACAGACCTCAGGTTCGTTGTTTTCAACCTTATAAATTAAATAGATCACGTGATTGGCAACTATTGGTTTACTTTATCATTCAAACAAAAAGAGATTCAATCATGTTTTAATGGGAAGATGACCAAGAGGCATTTGGAGCCAAGGAATAGGGCCAAGAAGTTGTTGTAGATCGTTCACCACAGATGTATGTGGTCCAACGTCAAAAAAGCAAGAGTGAGGTTATGAGTATTTGTCACTTTCATTGATGATTACTCAAGGTATGCAGTTATATTTTCTTATGAAGCATAAATCGAGACTCAGGAGAAATTCAAAGAATTTAAGGCTCAAGCAGAGAATCATATGGAAAAACGATCAAGAAATCTTACGATCCGATCGTGGAGGCTAATACCTACCGATGAGATTTTGAACTACTTATCCGATGAAAGGATTTAGTCCTACCATCGGAACCCCTCAACAAAGCGGGGCAGGAAATAAGAAACAAAACTCTTTGGAAATGGTTAGATCAATGATGAGTTATGCGGATCTTCCCTAAGTCGATTCGGGGTCATGCCTGGAAACAATGCTTACATTCTCAACTTGGTGCCATCCAAATCGGTTCCCAAAACTCCCAAAGAATTGTGGACCCAAGCGCGAAGCCTAGTATGAGACCATGAAAATTTGGGGTGTCGGCCTCGGTTGGACAAGAATCGATAAATCGATCCTCGATCGCACTAAAAAGGCATTTGTAGGATACCCAGAGGGAACAAAAGGGTGTATGTTCTATGGTCCTCAAGATCAAAAAGTGGTCATAAGCACCCACTTTAGATTTTGGAAGACTATATGAACCAAAGAAACCCGTGTTGAGATTACCTTAAATGAGCTTATAGGGCAAACCTAGGTCTTAATTTGTCTTCAGATGATATACCAAATGATACGTTTTTCCAACGGTAGAACCTCGTCAGAAGTGAAGGGTTGTTGACAGCCAGAGATTCATGGGAATAGGAGTCCCGGACCCTGATTCCTGACAAGACTTAATCGGACCACGGACATACGACCAAGAGCACTCCCAAGATAAGGATCACGATTCTTGTAAGAATGATGAATGAAAGCTTAAATGGGTTCTATGTTTCATAATAGAAAGGGAGCTAGTTTTAACCACTTAATGGGGTGAAACCCATTGGATGCTGATGCAATATAAGAGAAAAGAGGACCTAGACCCAGGAAAGGTTGGAAAACCTTTAAAAGCAAGACTAGTATAAAGGTTATACTGTAAGAAGAAGGGATCGATTATGAGGAAACTTTTTTCAGAATGTTTAAGTCCATTAAGGATTCTCTTATCGATTCTTATCGACAAGATTTCGATTTTTGAAATCTGGCAAATGGATGTCAAATGCCTTTCTTTAACTAAGTCTTGATGAAGAGATCTATATGCAACAACCCTGGAAGGTTTCATTGAAACAAAGCCAAGAACATCTTGTCAGAAGCCTCGAAAGTCCATTTAGGACTTCAAACAGCATCCAAAGCTTGGAACCAATGTTTTGATCATGTTATAAAGTCTTATGGGTTTGATCAAAACGAGTTTGAAAGTTGTGTGTATAAAAAGCGGTTTGAATCGCATTGGTATTCTTAAGATTACACGAGAGATTACATTTCGATCATCTAGAACGATGTGAAGGTGTTATTGGGACGATGAGGCATGACTTTCAAAAACAGGTTTGATATGAAGGACTTAGGGAAGCGGACACATCCTTGGGATCAAGATCACTCGAGATTGCAAGAAAATGATGACAGTTTATCGCAGAAGCTTCATACATAGATATCAGTTTTGAAACGCTTCAAGATGCAAGATTCCAAGAAAGGATTCGTACTTTCGCAGGCATGAAAATCCATCTATCCAAGAAAATGTCCCCTAAGACGCAAAGAGAGGAGATAGATGACATGAAAGGCATTCTTTATTCAACCCGGAAGCCTTATGTATGCAATGTCGTGGTAACGAGACGGATATTTGCTTTACGTAGCAGTATGGTGGCAAGATATCAAAGAATTCCCGAAAGAAAGAGCATTGGATGCTAAAAAACATTCAAGATCTGAAAAGAACTGGATAGAATGTTGGTTTATCAACAAAAATTCAATCCCCATTTACTACACGGACTCCGGTTCCAATCGTGGACGTAGACTCCAAAAATGGCCTCCCAGTAGTGGTTTTTGCATGGGGAATGAAACAAGTGGACATGGAGAAGTCGTCTTAAATGCCACGCAGATTCTACCATGGAAGCCGATATCAAAACACAATGAGGCGGCCGAAAAGAAATGATTTAGTTTACACTTCCTAGTGGACTTAGATGTGGTTCGAATTTCCCAGCGGAATCACTATTTATTGTGACAATGGGAAGCGAGTTGCAAATTCAAGGGAACCGAGCCGGCCAAAAACCGACAAACACATGAAAAATACCATCTTATCGAGAGATATCGTTAAGAGAGGGAGATATAGATGTGGCAAAGATATGGCGTGCGAGGACAACCCAGCGAGATCCATTCTGAAAGTGCGCCTCTGAATACATTCGAGAGACATGTGGAAGGAATAGGGTGTCGAGCATCAGATTGCCAATCTGCTTTGAGTATAAGTGGGAGAAATTATTAGGTTACCGTGTAGGTGACATTAGATGTCACGGACCACTACGAGACATGTTGAAAGATACTTAAGTTGGACTTTGAGTATAAGTGGGAGATTGTTGGGATTATAAAAAAAGTATACTTTTTACTTTGTATAATCGAAATTTTTTTCCGACTTATTCTTCGAAATAAAATTATTTATCATGATGTTTTAAATATGATTGAATGTTATATATTTATTTGATAATGATTCAATAATTCAGACGTGTTACATTGTAGTTAATTTAGTGATACCGGATCACGTAAGATTAAATTAATAAATCCTTTGTAACTAAAAAGTACGCCATTCACTTAACTAGATGAAATGAACAACCATCGCGAAAGGTTGAGGTGTAAGGCTCAAATTGGTTTGTCTTGACCAAGAGATTACACTGAAGGCATGACCGATGCTTCGAATAGGACCCTCTGCGAGGAGGATAAATTCTTAACCGAAACAAGGAAGAATTAGACCTCCGGTTCGTTGTTTAATCTTAAATCCTTTAAATAGGTCACGGAGATTGGTAACTATTGCTTTTGACTTATCATGGGTAGCGAATCAAAGAGAGATTCAATACTTTTTATCTTGGACAATATTATCGGGTCACATATGATTGCTAAGATTTATCACGAAGAATCGTGTCTTAAAGTACCTTTGTTTTGATTTGCCCCCTTGGGAGGTTCATAAACTTTATCATACCAAATCTTGCAAGTGGAATTTGTTTCCCAGTATGGATAATAATGTTGAACCGTTATAACCAGGACAAAAGATATTAATTAGCGGAAAGCTATTTCCGTGGCTTGAATTAATTAATGGGCTAGATAATCTTAAACACGGAAATAATGACCGGAGCCATATCGACCGTAATACGGGTTAAGATGGATAGTGCAATATTAATTATGTAGTGGGATTAATTAATATTTATGGGCTTGAATTATATTGTGGCTCAATATTAGATATTCAAGATCCATTTAGAAGTGTCCGATCTTAATTCTCCTAAAGGCCCCCCTGAGTAGCCATGACAAATAGTCCAATAAGCGAAAAGGTGATTAAAATAAAATAAATATTGTTGCTTTTAATTTTCCAACCATTATTTGAAATTTATAGATATGTTGGGGAAAAGATTTTCTTTGAATTTTGTTATGGAATGAAGATATGTATTCTTGGAATACAAGATTATCTCATTAAATTCAAGAAATCTCCCACTAGCTTATCTATATTGAAATTTTAGAAAAAATAGGAAATATAATGGGCAAGAAAGATTTTCTTGATTTTCTTGAAAAGATATTATGGAAGGTATGTATTTCTTAAAATACAAGAATATCTCATAAGTTCAAGAAGATCCAAATCTTGGTATCTTGCACATTAAAATTTTCGAAAAATCCGTATATTTTGAGGAGTAAGGGAATTTTTGTGGAATATTTTAATTATGGGGAAAAAGAATATAGGAGATATATTCAAGATTTCTTGGTGACCAAGAAAAGTCTTTTCCCACATTGATATTTCACTTAAAAATCGACACCCTCTCTCCTATAAATAGGGGATGATTAGTTCATTCCAAGAACGATTCCATTATCTTTGGAAATATTAGCAAATCCACAAAAGTGGTGCAACAAAGTTTTTTTTTTTTTTGTTAATTGTTCGACAAGTGTCCTTCCATAGGATAGTTGAGCAAGGGCTAAGGGAATACTTGGGAAGTCCATTTTGGTTAGTCCGTCTAATTGAAGTCACTGCCGTCCAGAGAGTGCGTTCACGTAAACTAAGTAGATTCGGTGTCGTGAGGTTTTTCGTGAAACTTTTTATATCATGATATGTTGTTGCAATTATTATTTGAATTAATATATGATTAATTCATTACTAGTAATAATTAATGAATTAAATATGTATTTTAAATATGCATATACTTCCCCAAACAATTTCTCGGAAGAGATAACTAGTGGTGGAGTGAAAGGGTAGTTGTTAAGCGATCCTTAGAGAGGGTGATAAGTCCAGAAGGAGTGTGAACTCGTTAAACATCTGAGAGGCGAGCAGAGAGGGTGATAAGTCAGTTTGAGTTAGTAAACTGAGGGGGTAGTTAGAAAGCTCAAAGTAGAAATGTTAGTAAACTCTGAGAGGTAGTCATATAAAGCCTTAGGAAGTGTTTGAAGGAATTTCCGAAGGAGCAGGGAGAGTGGATGTAGGGCTTGAGTCTCAGAACCACTATATACATTGTTGTGTTGTTTCTTTGCTTTCACGTTCTTATATTGTCGTATGCATTTGATTATAAGCAAAACACAACCATGAGCTTATAAGGAAAAAACGGAATCACCATTCGTTCCTTACCATTTTATATGCATACGCTTGTCATGTTTCTTCATGGCTTGTAAAAATGGGTTTTCCAATCGCCTATCAAAAGAATTGAAAAGATAATAATGAAACTATTCTTATAGAAACTAATTTTGGTAAATCAAATATTCTTGCGGAAGATCCATTAAGTGGGAAGAAATTATTTTCGCGAAAATTGGATAATAGAACAATCTGTTTAAAAAATCCTATTATAAATAGTGATTTTAAACATATTACTCAAAGTAATGATGGTATAATTAATATTGGTTTTCAAAATAATCAAAGAAGACATTCGACTGCTTATTCTAGATCAATGTCTAATCATTCTCTTTATATCTCCTACGGATTATGAGGTAGAATTACCTTTTGAATCTGGAAGTTTACTTCCTCTTATAGAAAATTCTTATTGTAAAATTAATAATAACAATGAGAAAATTATTATTAATGAAAATAATATTATCCATAAAGATGGATTTGATCCTAAATAATTTGATTGTAACTTTTAAAAATATAATTTTATGGATTTTTACAAACTTTTTAGATTTTTTAAAAGGTTAACCTACTTAGAGCTCATATTAATGATGATTTTAATAATCCTAAATGGGATAAGTTTAGAATCTGGTAGTTTAAATCATTCTCAAAAGATGATTTTAGACTACTTTGTTAACGATTTTTATAAATTCTGTGAAAAACATAATGAAATTACTTATTATGTTCCTTGGTTTTATTAAAACCTTTTATATCGATTATATTTGATAATTGAGCGTGATTATAAAATAATTTACGGAGGAATACAAAATCTATTTACCCTCCATCATGTTCCTTTTCAAATCGAGAAAAATGGGAAGATATTTAGTTTCTTCCATTCTCAAAATCATAGAAAATGAAGTTTTACAAATTCTTTATTAAACATGTCAATCAAATGATTGAGCAAAATAATTTTTGTAATCTTTTTCTTTCTATCCTTAGAAGAAATTATTTCTTTTACATGATAAAGTTGATAAAATAATCTCTAAAATTAATTTTTGAATAAATCTGAAGATTATGATAATAAAATAATAATGTTATTATTAAAACAACCATCTATTCAATCTCTATTGAGATAAAGATTTTAAATCGGAAAGCCTCTATTTACGATCTTGAAAAGATTATTAAATGATAAATTTAGTAATCTGAATATTTGACTTTTAGATGATGACTTAGATGATAATCATGCTATTCAACCAATAATATTGGTAGTCCTAAGTAATCTTGATAGTATTAATAAAATGAAATGGGGTGATAGAACTACCATGTCTACTTATTATTATAAAGAGACCCACTTCCTATGGATGTTCTTAATGAAGAACATAAAAACTTTTTCAATAATTCTTATTACGGAAAAGGTATTTATGAATGGAATATTGATGGTGGAAGTGATAATCATATTTTCACTCAATGTCATGTCATGTCTTATGTATAGTTATGCTTGTTAAACTTGTGGTAATAGTGATATTAATCTTTACTGACTATTCTTCTTTGGTTTTATTGGTCAACTTAAAGGTTGGTGGTATAATTATTTGACTCCCCAAAATAGAATGGAAATTTTTAATTCTATTAAAATTGAAAATGGTGAGACTAAAACCAATGCGGTTTTACTCTTTTGATTCTTACTATTTGGATCATTTTTACAATCGATATACCCAATAAATATGAAAATGCGAACTCTTCTTTTAAATATGAAGTGTAATAAAAACTTATCGATTTCAAATGGTACAAAGATACTTTTTTGTCTCAGTATTTATGAGATTCTGATTGTAATCAAGATATTTGGAAGAATAAATTTGTAGATGGTCTTCTTAATCTATTTCTTTGAAAGAGTTAAGAAAACTCTTAGAAAGGATTACGATTCGATCCATTATGGGTCTTATACTTTCGTCGAATCATTAGTGTTTGTGTTAGGGGAAGGATTAAATCTTTGTAATGAACTCAAATTAAAAAATCAAATTAAAAGGATAATCTTATGGAAAAAAACAATTAGGTCGATTTGTGATCAATTTGGATTAGATAATCCTAATTCTAAAAATAAAAATAATTTGACCAAAAATAATAAGAGATTATAAAAGTAAAATCTACTTATAAATGAAGAAAACATAATTCTTCAAAAGCAGAAAGAAAAAAGATCATGAAAATGATAAAAGTAAAGAAAATCTTTTAAAAAAGAAGATATGATACAATTATTTGTAAAAAAATGTAATAGGCTCCAGTCATTATGCTAATCGGTCTTATCAAAAAGACAAGATTAAAAATCTTGATATTGATGAAAGAGTTAAAAGAAAATCGTTTTGAAATTGTTATGAGTCTTAATATTGATACAAAATCGGAAAAAAGTCTTATAATATTTGTTGTTCTTCCGTTAAATCCTCTTGGGATGATGATAATTACATTAAATCGGATAAAGAAAAGTGCAATGAATGTGTACTTGGAAAACCTTGTCTTAATTGTATCGGTAATCCCGATAATACTAATAATATTGATAATGAGTTTTCCTAAACTCATGAGTCAATTCAAGATATGAATATTAATGTCTTAACTAATAATAATATTTTAGAATTTCTTAAACATATAAAAGATTCTAGTTTAAGAGATAAAATCATTGAACAATTTCATGATTCTTCTAAGAATGAAAACAATGATAAAACTAGCCTTTCTAAAAAAGATTGATGGTAATTATTATAATATGGGTGAATTAGAAAGACTTCTTCGCCTTTAAAAAATATAAAAAATAATCCGTTGACTATAAATGATTTAGTTCATGAGATTAATAATCTCAAAAACTGATGTGAAGATTCTTCAAACACGAATACATATCTTTATATTAAATCTTTCTTTTTTATTGAGAAAGGTAAAAAAAAAATTGAGGATAATTAAACTAACTATAAAGCTCTTTTCACAATACTTTGAAATTGATGACAATGTTAATATTGAGAAAAATCATTTATCTACCATTAATATGATTATATCGGAGAAAATGATATACTAAGATTTCTCTTCTTATAAATAATTCTTATAAAGAAAGATTTTATTACTACGATTGATAGTGGTGTTGATTTAAGTTAATAAATACGGTTAGAATAATTCCTACTAAGTTTTTGAAAAACTACTCATTCACTTTTTTCTCCAGGGTGGATGATCTTTAAAGGTTAATTATAAGCTTAAAAATGCTTATGTTTGTGTAGATGGTTGTTGTATTTCTAACGACTTTCTTATTCTTTGAGAACATCACTAGTCAAATGATTATCGATCTTCCTTTTTCTATTTAAAAATATATCCTCTTTACCTTTGTTGGTGAAAAAGGTATTACATGTATTTATAATGGTAAACCTATTACTTTTCAAGTTTATCACTAAACCTATTCATAAGGTTCTTAATTTGATTCAAGATCAAATTAATAATAAAAATTGTCAAATCAATTTTCTTAAAGATGAGCTTAATTCTATTACTATAAGTGATAGATTAAATAATCTAAACTACGAGGATAAAATCAAAATTTTAATAAATAATTTTTTCTATTGAAATTTGTAATGATTTTCCCAATCTTTTTGGGGACGAAAGAAACATATAGTTTCTCTTCCTTATGAAGAAGATTTTTTAGAAAATAAAATTCCGACTAAGTCTAGACCTTGTCAAATGAACTCTGAATACTTAGTGTTGGGAAATTTATAGTTTTGATGAAAGTTCCAAAAACACATGTAATAGGACAATCCGGACACCATTGGTGGTGATGTTTATAATACCGCTATAGGAGACCGATTGATAATGATTAGTATAGAACAACCGATGAAATAGATGGAGTCAGCATATTGAAAGGGAAACTCAATATGTATAGGTCCGAATCCGAAGACTCAAAGGGCGGTGATATCAGAGCGGGGCGAATGCAAGACAGAATAGAAGATCGTAACGACCGATCTAGTCGGAATATCTCACCAAGTCATAAAACTCAAACTCGGGATACTTCAAGATCGAGGATGACTTCCGGAGGATCGACACGGAAGACCTACATCACCGAAAGTCTGCTAGTTGAAGCTTAAGTCGGCCAAGCACTAGAAGACTTATCAGGGTAGATCGGTCGATTCGGTGATGATCGACGTCAGGACCGTGAAATTGATGTTTCATCTAATTACACGTCTCGATCTGAACAAGAGAAGAATGTCGGCGTAGTTGGAAGAACAAACAAACACCGGTGTTGAGTACGCTATCGATAAGAACAAGACACGTATGATCGAGCCGATAATTACGGGATTTGATGCTACCTCTAATATGACTACAAAATATAAGATCACGCTTTTACCATGCCGATTTCTTTAAAAGCTCAAGACGTCACATCAAGCCTCAAGTCTACAAATATATTTCAAATTCAAATTGCTCTCCAAGCGGCTCTTTTTGATTTCAAGGTTTATATATATGGGATTACACTTGAGTGAAACAATAAACTTGGCCGAACAATCAAGAAGCTCAAGCTAATATCATTTCCGTTGACAAGAAACGAACAAGAAGATTAATTTTTATTAAGTGTTCATCCCATAAGTTCTTAGCATAGAAATCTTTTCATCTAGTCATTAGGAAACATATACTCTAAAGAAAAGATTTCATAGTTGGAACCAAAACAATCTTACCCAAACCCCAAGTTAGGTTAAGTTGTTTTGCAAGATTCGCATCAGGGTTTCTAGTTACGATCTGCAGGATCGGTTGAGTGTGAACTCCTTAAACATCTAGTTGGTGTCTTGTGTTGGACTTACACATAAAACAAAGTCCAGTTGGTTAAGTAGGTGCCCCCTTGTGATAGGGAAGCGTGGACGTGGGATTTGGTTTGTCGAACCACTATAAATCTTGTGTGCATTTATCGCTTTTGATTAACTGACACACAATCGCACACAACCTTTAAAGTCAAGATACATATTCCAAGTTGAGATCGATTAGCACCAAGCTTCGATCTCGATCAAACCGACACTTGATCAACCGATTAAAAGATTAACTTTGGAATCTGATTTATCAAAACCGGTTTTCACGGGTAAAACTTAAGCTTCTTTGACACAGTCGCTTAAGTTGACACGAATCGATCGCCTTGCGATCATAAAGATTTAATTATCACCAAAATCGATTCACTCACACTCGATCAAAGTTAATCGCCTCTCACCGATTTGCACAAAAAAGTTTTAAGTCTATTCACCCTCCTCTAGACTTCGCCCTCAAAAAAACTTCCGTTCGGGACCTACACTTAGTGTTATGTAAAAAGTAAATATCTTTCTTATTACGGAAGAAGCTTACAACTCTTCTAAATCTCCTTGGTCTTGTCTTTCGCTTTTTCTATGTTAATAAACATTACGAGGCGGGAACGCGAGTTCTCGATTGGTTATTAATTATAAACCTCTCAATAAGGTTTTAAAATTGGATTAGACATCTATTCCTAATAAAAAGATCTTCTTGATTAGTCAATGCTTTTTTATTTTCTAAATTTGATTTAAAATCGGGTTTTTGGCAAATTTAGATTAATCAACATGATAGGTATAAAAAGCGCCTTTAATGTTCCATTTGGTCATTATGAATGATTGTTATGTCTTTTGGTCTTAAAAAATGCTCCTTCGAATTTTTAACAAATTATGAATGATATTTTTAATCGTTATAATGATTTTATTATTGTCTATATTGATGACATCCTTGTATTTTCTAAAGATATTGAAATACATTTTAAACATCTTGATATGTTTAAAAACTTAGTCATTAAAAAGTGGTTTAGTTATTTCAAAACCTAAAAATGGTTTTATTCGGACTAAAAGTAATTATATTATTGATAAAGGTAATATTATTCCAATTCAAAGTATTGAATTTGGTAATAAATTCTCGATGTTATAATGATAAAACTTCGATTCTGAAGATTCTTAGGAAGCTTTAATTATGTGTCTTCTTATATTAAGGATCTTTTTGAAGATTACGCTATCTTATATGATAGACTTAAAAGAATCATTCTCCTTGGAATGATGATCATACTAAAGGTCATTATCGGGAAAAAAGAAAAAAAGTTTAAAATATTAATTGTCTTATGCTAGCTAATCCTCTTGGGAAAAAAAATGTTGATGCCTCAGATTTGGGATATGGAGGTATTTTAAAACAAATTAATCGATAATAAAAAGGATTATATCATTATATTTTATTAGGTAAATGGAATAATAATCGGAAAAATTGATACACTTCTCTAAAAAAAATTCTTCTTTATTTTCAAATGTGTCCTTAAATTTCGGGATGATTTATATAATCGAAATTTAATATTAAAACCGATTGTGGGTCTTTACTTTTTTATGCTCTTCAAAGATTTTGAACATAATGTTTCTAAACAAATGTTTGCCCGATGGCAATCTCATCTTGCTTATTTTGATTTTGATATTGTTTATAAGCGGAAAGATAATCATCTCCAGTTTTTTAACTCGTGAATTTATTTCTTCATGGGTTATGAGTAGTCTGGAAGAAGTCATTCCTCTTATAGAGGAAGGGAAGCGAAGGATCTCCTATTTTACAACAAGGGAAGAAATCCCTTTACCTTGAACATTTACGGTATTGGTTCTTCTTCAAAAAGGGAAAAATTTTGATAAGGAATTTCAAGAATTCCTCAAACAATGGAGCAGAATATTCAAGTTAGGACAATCCTTCAAAAACATTGATGATGAGTCATATTCTTCAATTCCGAGAAAGAATATAAATTCTTTGATTCTCCTAAGAGAGAATTGATTCTTGTCATCGAAGATGATGATGAGAAATTCAAAGAGTCCCCATGGATTCTTATGGATAAGTATTTTCCAGCTAATAGTTTGAATATGGAAACTTATAAGACGAGAGGATTTTATGAGAATATCCTCATTAGCCTTGGAAGTGTTGATATTCAACATTTTTTCTCCCAAGAGTAAAGCGATAAATTACTCTAAATTTATCATTAAAAAAATCATCTCCATCCAAGAATGAGGTATGTTGGGAAATTTATAGTTTTGATGAAAGTTCCAAAAACACATGTAATAGGACCGGTCGGACTGTTTGGTACCGACCGATGTTTATATTACCTTTATAGGAGACGGTTGAAATTATTGTATAGAACAATTGATGAAATAGATAGGTCACATATTGAAACTTCAATATGTATAGGTCGAATCTGAAGACTCAAAGGGACGGTGATATCCGAGCGGGCCGAATGCAAGACAAGAATAGAAGATCGGATCGTTCGATGCCGTCGATATCTCGGCTAAAGTCATAAAGATCAAACTCGAATACTCAAGATGGAGACGGAAGACCTACATCGATTCGAGTGCGCTAGTTGGGTTAAGTCATCCCACTTTTGAAGACTCTATCGGTCAATGATCGATTCGCGATCGGTCGACCTGAGTGAAATCGATGTTTTCACCTAATCATACGTCGAGGATCCGAACAAGAAGAATGTCGTTTAGCTTAGTTGGAAGAACAACTTTGAAAAGTAGATGTCGCTATCCAATAAGAACAAGACACGTATGATCGGAGCTTCAATTGCGGGATTTAATGCTACCTCTCAGAATTGGCTACAAAATATAAATTACTTTTAGGCCATGCCGATTCCCGAACTTCGTCACATCAAGAAGTCTACCAAATATAGCACGAAATTCAAATTGCTCTCCAACGGCTCTTTGATTTCAAGGTCTATAAATATGGGATCACACTTTAGAGTGAAAAAAACAAGAAAACTATTTGAACAATCGAAGCTCAAGCTAATATCAGTTCCGCACAAGAACACGAACAAGAAGATTAATTTTTATTAAGTGTTCATCCCATAAGTTCTTAGCATAGAAATCTTTTCATCTAGGCTATTAGGCTACCTTAAACACTAGAAAAGATTTCATAGTTGGAACAAAACAATCTTACCCAAACCCCCAAGTTAGGTTAAGTTGTTTAGCAAGATTCGAGACTAGGGTTTCTAGTTCGATCTACGGGATCGGTTGAGTGTGAACTCCTTAAACATCTAGTTGGTGTCTTGTGTTGGACTTACACATAAAACAAAGTCCGAGTTAGTTAAGTAGGTGCCCCTTTGTGATAGGGAAGAGTGGGCGTGGGGGCCGGTTTGTCGAACCACTATAAATCTTGTGTGCCTTTACCTCTTTGATTAGCGATTACCAATCGCACCCACAACCTTTAAAAGCGCATACATATTCCAAGTTGAGATCGGTTAGCACCAAGCTTACGATCGATCAAACTTGACACTTGATCAAATGATTAAAAGATTAACTTTGGAATCGATTTATCAAAAACCGGTTTTTCACGGGTAAAACTTAAGCTTCCGTACACATCGGTTAAACCGATAGTTCTGAATCGATCAGCCTTGAGGCGATTAGTAAGTTAGTTATCACCCAATGATTCTCAGCGCTCGATCGGGTTAGCCCTCGCCTCACACGATCAAAAAAAGTTTTGAAGTCTATTCACCCCTCCCCTCTAGACTTACGCCTTTCACAAAACCCGTTTCGGGACCTACAAGTGGTATCGAGGCGGTTGGTTCTACGGACTAATGACTTTGTGTATCATCGATTCTTGAGGAAGAATCTTTGTGGTCAATTGGCCCGATCTTGAAAAACCTTTTTTAAACTCATTCATTTTCCAAAATCACTTTCGGCATGGATAACACCTCGGTATGTATCATGATCTGCGAAGTTCTCATTCGATGAGTATGCGATTGGGCCATATATATGTCCAACCATCTAGGTTCGATAAGCGGCGAGAATGATGGAAGTCATCGAAAGAGGACCCATCCATATATCGACAACCTGCAGTTGGAGGAGATCCAGACTTTGAAAGGGAAGTCTTATGCGTAAAAGCCCGGCCTTGATGGATGCGGAGGAAAGAAGCGCATACTCTGAATCTTATGCAAGGCATATTATCATAAAAACCATGGATAAGGTCACCAAGGAAAAGATTAAGTATCTCGTCTCTGAAAAGCAATGTGGGATACTCCGGTGAAATATATGAGGGAAATGACCCGGATAAAGACGTAGTCTACGTTTAACCGGTGAAGTTGAAAATCGAAGATGCTGCCCATGAAACCATCAACGAACTCGATGGAAGGATTACAATGTCTATAAACAAGCGAGAACTTGGTAGAGATGTCGATAAAGATATCAACTACAAAATCTAAGGTCTCTCACCAAGAAATGGGACATGAAGGTCCGCGGTAATCAGGATTGCCAAGACATTTCAAAGATGAAGCCAAGTAGCTTGTTCTTGAGCCTTAAAAGCTCCACGAGTTCGATTTGATTGAAGAGGACAAGGCGATGAAGATGAGGTGCCATTGAAGCCTCTTCAAAATCGGTTGCTTTTGGGCGCAATGACCCAAAACGAAGGCAGCGATTCTGTTGGGAATATAATGAGTCGAGCCCGAGAATCGCTCTTTCTTTACGGGGAAGCTTGAAAGTCAAGCGTCCAACTTGGTAAGTATCAAAAGATTTTATAAGGACTATCAACATAGTAGGGAGATAGGAGATCAGCCAGCGGATCTCCGGAAAGAACGGTCGATGATCGGAGGGATCCGCAGAGATGAAAGGAAAAGAGATAATGTCGGGCGAGGAAGGAAGAGATAACCAATCGGACGAAGAAGCTCGGACTACTATCGAAGAAAAAAGCGCTGATAGGTCATCTGCAGACGGAGTGATTCACTGGAAGAAAGGTTTGGTGGATCGAGGCGTCTTCAATTGTGAAAACCGGGAATGTCACTATATCGCAACCCAGGCGACGCCAAGAGAAAGGGAAGAAAAAGAGCGAAGAAGCAGCGTTATAGGGACGAGAAGAGCCATGGTTGTCGTCGAGAATCGACGATTCTATCTGCCCTCGAGGACTCTGGATACTCCTCTCAGAAGAAACACGCGATCAGAGGTCTTTGTTGAAAACTTCTATGAAAATGAAGATCGATATTCTCTTTAGACGATGATGAGATCTTTGATGGCGGGGAGGACCAATGGGGTAACCTCCAAACCTGCTTTCACTTCTACACCTCGCTATCATTAGCACACATCATTTCGGGGAGATTTTTCTTTGACTCTGGCAATTGCTTGAGGATCTCTCTCATGCAACGATGAGACACTTATCTATGTGGTGTTTAAAAATGACAAGTCTAAGAATTAGAAATAATCGACTTCTAAGAATGATCTCGATAAAGCCTCTGAACTTAAATCGGTGAAAATCGCTTTCGGAAAATCGAGGAATGTAAAATTCGAAAGTTAAAGGCTTCGATCGGGAAGCGGATCAAAGATCGGTGGATATTAACAAACGACAAGCTGATGATTTCAAACTTCTTTGACAAAATTTGATGAGCTATTAGAATGCATGAAAGTCTAAAATCATCGAGGATAATCTGCGTAAGAAAATAGAGGTTTTCACAAAATCATCTAAAAACTTTCAAGACATGAACACCTATTTTGAACAACGATTAATAAAGAAGGGACTTGGCTATGAGAACCCTTCCACATCCTCAAAGCCCCGGTGATTCATCTCAAAAAAGGTGTCGGGCGAGTTTACAAAGATACACCAAAAGCCAAACATGTATCTAATAAGGAAAAAAACCCGGTTAAGCGGGTAAAGGCGGTGCCTAACGAGAAGAAACAAAAAATGGACCCCAACTGGTAAAAAGCATCGATCGAGGAATCAAGAAGAACCAGTTCTTACGAAGAGACCTCAAACGATCAACAGATCGAGGAATCGAAAAAAGACAACTGTAAAGGGAAGTCAATCTGAGACCAATCAATCGTCATTTGCCAATAAGCATGCTTTAGGTAAATTTTGCAAAAACCACCTATGCCAAAAGATATGAATCTTTTGATGGTAGCGATCGTACCTACCCTATAATAATCGAGAAATCTAGTTTTACTTTTTTGAACCACTTTGGATAAAAAGAAGACAAACGAAAAAGATAAATCCCAAGTCTTCTAAGTCATCCAAGTTTCACACTAATAATCATACAAAATGAGAAAGCATATAAAGAGCGTATGATTATGTTGATAAGTATGGGGAGACAAATCAGGCCTTCCCGATCTAATCGATCACAATAGAAGTGCTCTGTTTATATGGATCCCCCAAAACTAAACCTAACCTCTCGGGACCCAATCAAAAGGGGTACCTAAAACTGATTTGATTTGGCTGAGGATCGCGTGGGTCCGGCCAACAAAGGAGGTGTGCAAGCAACTATCTGGTACATCGATAGTGGATGTTCAAGGCACATGACGAGGGAAGCAAAGCACCTCCTCGGCTCATACATAGAAGCGAAAGGCCAGCGTGTACTCTCGGTGATGATAACTTTGGTTATACAAAGGATTGGAACCTTAGAGAATGATGATGTACAAATATTTTAGGTCTCGTATGTCGAAGGTCGAAGCACAACCTATTATCGGTTTCACAATTCTGCGACAAGCGGATTCGGTGTTGAGTTCTCGCCCCAATGCCACTATCAAGAATCGAGCCACTCAATGATTTTGCTTCTTGGTTCAAGGAAAGGGGATCGATCTACGGTGATTGGAGCGGTTGCCCAAAAAGAAATGCATGCGATTGTTAAGAGTTCCAAAAGTAGCGGTTGGCTCTGGCACAAAAGAATGAGCCATCCCGAACTTTAAAACTCTTAATAAGATAACAAGGATGTCTCTAGTGGAAGGACTTCGAATGAAGTATTTTCAAAGGATCGGACATGTCTTGCGTGTCGAGGAAGGGAAAAGCAGTCAAAAGCTTCATTCAAAGGGAATTCCGACCCAAGGCATCAGAGATCTTCGCAGAGTACTTCATATGGATCTATTCGGACCCGATTACACGGTTAGTCTCAGCGGGACTTAAATATACTCGGTAATCGTGGATGACTATTCCAAGTTTACCTGGGTTATATTCTTACATAAGAAGAATGAGACGACAACGAAGATACCCGAGCTGCTAAAAAGATTACAAAATGAGAAGGGTGTCAGTGTAGTAAAAATCAGATCAGATAAAGGTACAAAATTTCTGAACTCTTTTATTACTGATTTTTGCTCTAAGTTTGGTATCTGACATGAAACATCGGTGACAAGGGACGCCACAACAAAATGGAGTAGCGAGCGGAGAACAGAACTCTCAAAAGAAGCGCGATGTGTTATTTGAACATGCAATACCAAGCCGTTTATAAGCGAATAATCAACACCGCATGCCATACTCGAGCAGGATGTCTTCGACTAAGGATCACTACAAAACACCTTATGAAGCTGTGGAAGGACGGAAAACCTCGTGTCTCTTACTTCCGTGTTTTTGGGTGTAAGTGTTTCATACACAACAATGGGAAAAGTCGGTTTGAAAACCTTTGAGGCCAAGTCGGATGAGGTATATTCTTAGGATATTCCTCATCTAGCAAAGGCTTTCGAGGTTTACAAGACGAACCCTACTTGTGGAAGAAACCCATGTAGTCTTTGATGAAGCATCTTTGAACAAGAGAAATGCCTCGAGAACAAGATGTACACGATCAACAAGTACGATGTTTCGGAAAATGGATCGACTAATGATCAAGGAAAAAGAATCGAAACCGTAACAATATACATTCCGGATCTGGCTGATTCACGGATCATTGGATCTAAGGTATGAAAAAGCGTCGGTGAAGAAGGTATCTGGTGAGGCGATATCAGCCTGAACCATCGGTTTAGAGGAACATCTGAAGTTCCCGCGAGCAGACATCGACACATGATGAGTCCAACATCGGTGAGACTTGTTCTTATCAAGTGGATCATAATTACGCACCACTCCCAATCGCTAGTAATGAAATTTTATCGAAAGCGGATGATGTTCTCCAAAGCCAAGCGCCAAATCGAGCAGAAGGACACCGGATAACCGGTCATCAATGATCGATGTCGGAGACCCATCGATAAAGTTAAAACTAGACATCAGTTGGTGAAAGTGCCATGTATTCTTTGTTATGCATACATGAAGGAACCAACAACAATAGAGGAAGCTCTACAAAGGCCAAAATTTGGATTCTAGCCATGCGGGAGGAGGCTGGAGCAGGTTAGAGAAATCAAGTTTGGGAACTAGTGGACAGAGACCAAGTCATCAAGGCGTTATTGGTACGCGAAGTGGGTATTCAAGAACAAGAGAGAGAAAAACGTCATCACGAAATAAGGCAAGACTTGTTGCTAAGGGGTATTCTGTCGGAAGAATTGATTATGATGAGACCTTTGCACGATCGCTTCGCCTAAAAGCCATTAATTTGTTTTCGGCATATGCTTCCCTGAGAGGGTTCAGCGTGTATCGGATGGGCGTAAAAGTGCTTTTTTTAAGCGGGGTACTAGCAGAGGAAGTTTATGTCGAACAACCTCGGGCTTTGAAAAGAACAACCGGGTGTCTGGTTCTAAAAAAAGCTCTCTATGGGTTGAAACAGGCTCCTCGAGCTTGGTATGATACACTCTCGGTTCTTGATCGAAAGTGGGTTCTCTAAAAGGCGATTGAGGGAGAACCTTATTGAGAATAGAAGATGGAAAAGATATTCGATGGTTGATTTCGTGGGCGACATCATCTTGGATCTCCCAACAAAAGTCTATGTGAAAGATTCAAAGAACCGATGCAAGGGGAAATTGAGATGTCCATGATGGGTGGATGAATTACTTTACGGGTCTTCAAGTAAAAAGCAAAATACGGAAGGATATTCATCGCTTGCAAAAGTACACTAGGAATTTATTGGCTAAGTTTGGAGTTCAAAATTGTAAGGAAGCCAAAATTCCTATGATGATTTGGATTCAAGATGGATCGGATGAGGATGGTTAGAAAACAAATCGGAAGGAATATAGGGCTCTCATTGGATCTCTACTATACATTGCCAAATGAACCGGATATAACCTTGCGGTAGGTGTATGTGCGATTCGAGGCAAATCAATGATAAGTCACCTAGAAAGCGACTAAGCGGATTCTTAAGTATCTGAAGGGACGATAAACCTTGGTTTATTTTACCCATCGAGATGATAATCTAAACTTAGTGGGTATTACGATTACGATTATGGAGGTTGCAAGATTGACGAGAAAAATCCACCTCGAGGAACTTGTCGAGTTCTTAGGAAGTAAAACCGATCTCGTGGTTTTCAAAAAGCGGACATCGATTTGCAACATCTACTCTTGAAGCGAGAATATATGGCTGCGAGGAAGTCTGTTGTTCCCAAGCTCTCTACGGCTTAGTATTGGTGAGGATTATAACATTGAAACTAAGAATGTACCTATTTTACGTGCGATAATAGTCTTATTGCAATCACTCGAGAATCTGTTCTACATACAAGATGCAAGCATGTGGATGTCGGGCACCATTTTATAAGAGATCATGTTGAAAAGAAGAATATCGAGAATGGAAAAGATTAAATCTTGATATCTGAAAGGCGATATTCTAACCAAGCCACTAGTGAGATTAGATTGAGAGAATTATGCAATGAGCTAGGGCTTACGGATCTTGGAGAAAATGCACCTAAAATGTTTGATGGAATGATCTCGAGAACCCGGTGGTTAAACTAATCGATTCAAGAGAAATCGGTTGAATTTGGTATCTCAATCGATCGGAAGATCGATCAAAGGCCCGATATGAGAGAAGAATCTTGATCAGATTTAAAGTTTATCAGATTAAATGGTGATTGTTTAAAGGATTATCGATTAAATCTGTTGGGTTATACTTTGTAAGTCGATTAAAATTTGAAATTCAACAAGATTCACAAGTGGTATTCACAAGATTAAAGCTTAAAATCGCATAAGGATACATGAATTTTACACAACAATGAAATAATAAAATTTTCATTGATAAAGACCGAAGGTCGGGTTACATTACAAGATACAAGTACAAGAGGACGGGAGGTCAAAGACATAAACCCTAAATCCTAAACCCGAAAACCTTAACACTAAACCCTCATCCTAACCCTTGAAGAAGTGGAGAGAGATTTTAAATCGATGCTCTCATTTTCCCCACTTAACAAGGGTGAGAGAGGTTTTAAAATAATCCTAAAATCGTTGGAAGCTAAAACTAGTGGAGAGGAGGCGTTGATAGGATTTTTTAAGCGAGCCCCTAAGAAAGAGTCGATGGGCTCTCCGGTACATTAAATGGTGAGTTGATTTCGGGCATCAATTTGTTGTCGATGGGGCACTGTACATCAAACTCATGTTCATTTTGAGATTGAATACATTGATGGTAGATTCGTCATCTCGATAGACACACAAGGTGCATACGGTTAGGAGAAGTGTCTTTCGATTCGCGATAGCGAAACCCGCCCGCCTCGGTGGTAGAGATCTTGGCAACGATTGTATGTGAAATCTTTGATGGCGGCGAAGGCGATGATAAGGGACACACGGGGGATGATTTGAAGTTGAAATCATTGAAAAAAGGGGTAAAAGTGTTTGTGAAAGTTTAACAGGAAATAAGGGTTCACGGGATACATGATTTACAAAGAAGATAAGTATGGTGATTGGGTTATGTTGTGTAAAACAATTGGTCCAATTTATAGAGACCAAGCATGGGTGCAAATGCAAATTCGAGTTCTCAAAACCTTTTAGAGAAATGCGCACCAAAAGAATGGCGATGTAGGAATCACTCGACCGATAATTGGATAAATTTACGGCGGATTGACATATCGAAAGATTCAGGCGATAATTCGCATGTCAAATCGCATGACTTAGGGAATAGAAAATTACTATTCTAGACTAAGTTTTGGCGGTAACACTTATCCCAAGAATTGGCTTGATTGACGAGAAGAATCAGTTAGGTCAACTAAAATCGATTACATCTGAAGTGATCGGATGAGGGAGATCGGTGAGCTTGAAACTCCAACAAATCGGATACATCGATCTATGGGAAAAATAGAAATATCGGTTGAAGGGAACTGTTGATCAAGAATCGGAAGGGAAATCGGGCGTATTCAAGGAAGATCAGTTAGTTTTGAAACTTCAACAAATCGGATCTGAAGTGAAGAAGATCGGTTAAAAGGATCGGTTGGGAAATTTTAAGGCTTAGGCGGAATACTAAGATCAATAAGTGAAATCAACATGGACAAGTGGTATTGTTGATTACAATATCGATCGACCGGATCGCCTTTCTTTTCTCTTATTCTTTGCTTATTTATCGGATCTTATCGATATTATTTGCCTCTTTGTACCCATTATCCTTGTGGCGTATTCCCGCAAATCATTTAATGCGGACTGGGGAACATGTATTAACTTGCTACTAAATGTGCTTTTTAAATCAAAAAGGTTTTAAATGCGTGCTTTTTTCGACCTACGATCAAAACCGCTTAATCTGGGCGTTTAATCTTTTCAAGCGGTTGATCTTCCAAATCTTGTCTTCTTTTTTCCCTCCTCGTCTTTATAAAATCATCAAAAACCATACGAGTTTTCCATTTCACAAACTTGCGATTTATTCTCTAAAAACTCAGATTACTTCTCTCAGATTCAAAGTGTTTTTCCTAAGTTTCAAAATCATCCTTAGAAAAAGCGAGAATCGGTAATTTATGTTTATTTGATGTATTTTTTTTAAATCCATTGATCTTAAATGTTTTTATCTGTGTTATGCTTTATTGTTTCTTGGTTTCGCATATGTGATGTTCTTATATATATATGCACAACTTTAATCGGGTCCATCCTTTGTAGATGGCACCTACGGAATGGGAAAGATAATGTGCAATTATGCGGGCGGCAACAAAGATTGTGGATGATAAATTCATGCGATTCAATATCACTCGAGGATCCGGAATCCATGGAGGTCGAGCAAGGTCTCAAAGCGAGGCCTTGAGAAATTTTGCATTTGCTCAACGCAATCGGTGTTAAAGATAAGCACTAAATTCTAAGGAATTTAAGAGTGAATCACCAGACGTTAAAATGAAGCGCTCTCGGCGGTCAGCGGAGAAAAATCGGTGACGAATGATGATATAACCCGTCTGTTGACCTACCAAAGGGCCGGATCTCACCGCTCATTCTGAGGGAGAAGCGAAGATGAGCTGATCGAGAAAAAAAAGCTCTTGAGAGGCCGACAAACATCATACGTCGAGGTTTTTGTCGCCCAATGCTCAAGAGGAAATACCGATTGTTGTTTGACATATTGTCAAAAACAATTATGGGTATGCATTATTGAGATCTCTTACATCCGTCAAAATGTCTGGCATGGTGCAATAATTGATGAAGCCAAGAACATCATTAGCACGGGTTCACGAAGGCCATTCGCTCCAAGAACATGAGAAATTTGGAGTAAATGAACCGAAGGTATATATCGAAGAAAAAAGATCGACCAATCTCAACAAGGTTGCGGTTATTACGAAAGATAAAGCGCCTAATCTTTGAATGGGAGCAGTTAATTTGAAGTCTATAAGGCCTTTCTCACAGCCACTTGACCATCTTTGGGCCTGCAGACGATGATATCCCAACCCCCAAAGTCAAAGAAAGGAAAAAGCAAGGAAGCAACCGTCTACACGGATGCCCCGAAGAAGAAAAAAAAACTGGTGAAGGCCGGGAGAAGAAAAGAAAGAAGAAAGCAAGCCTCCATGACTCGATGCTTGAAGATGGTCGGATGAAGAAAAAGCGCGGATCGGTCTGTTGCAACACAAAATCAGGTGAAAAATTAGGCCAGGCGGGCTTCTCAAAGGTGAGAGCTCGCCGAGATCATTACGAGGAGGAAGCACAAAGCCGTCGATCTCCTTCTCCTCAAGCTCGAAGCTAATTCACCACTCGGACTAATGGGCTGTTGAGCATGTCTCTCCTATTCTTCCACCTGCCCGCGAACACAAGCGCGTCGATTCGCGAACGGCTTACACGATGTGGAACCCGAAGCACATGCTTCCTGGCCAGAACCTCTCAAGAGTCAAACCGTCGCCAACTTCCGCCTACTCAAGCACAAACAGAACCTTCCACATCTCATCAAACTGAATACGGGCGGACAATTCTGAGTCGGATCAACAAAAGATCATAAAGGAAATTGGTCGAATGCGAATCGAAAGAAATTGATGAGTTATATCGAGCTGATCGCCCATCTGTCATAAGAGAAGTTATGGAGATCCTCACTGGAGAGATTTTCGATTAAAAGCTTCTCGGACTTTATAATAATTATTGAGCAGGATGGGCGGTGCGGATGAGATTGCGAGACCCGATTTCGACAGGAAATCTGGCTAAAGTGGGATCACCGATTTGGTGATAAGCTGCTAAATCAAGTCAAAGCTACGATCCAAGAAGCTAGGGTTGCGAACAGAGATTAATGGAGGCTAGCGACAAAGCTCTGGCGCAGATGCCATCATGAAGGATCTGCGAGGCTGCCGATGATAGTGGGCTGATCTTTGCGATTCATGACCAACCCTTTGGAGGCCACAAACAACGGAATCGGATCAAGTGACACCCAACATTCCAACATCACACGCTACTTCTTGATCAACCGGAGATCAAATCTTGTCTCAAAGATCTCCGAAAAGAAGAAGTTGAGGGCGATAGTGATCAAAAGCGGTGCCATAAAAGAAATAACGGATAAAAAGGAATTGGCTATTTCCCAGTTAGGGCAATCAAAGATCGGTTCTCCCAAATCAGGTCTGCGTCATTTGGCCCGATAAAAGACGTTGATGCCAAAAAGCCCGGCTTCGGTGGATCAACAACAAGTTTCTTTTCGATGCTCAGCGACAAGCTAGAATTGTGATGAAGAAACTTGACAAAGCCCGATTAAAACACTCTCTCTTGCCGTGGAATCTGTCAAATCTTGACGATATCGAAGATTTAAAATCTAAGCTGCTCAAACTCAAAGGCATATCATTGCAGATCTCAAGCGAAGCGTCGCGATCAACTTTGGTTCTCGACCTCCCACCTCACTACTCTTTTGATCAAACCAAAAAGGGAAGAACGAATGAAAACCAATGACATAACGAGTCTTGAGGACATCCACAAACTTCGGATCTTTGAAAAAGATGTCCAAAAGCGAGATGTGAAAAGCGAAAAAAGCGAAGAAAGAAAAAAATGAAAAAAAAAAAAGAGGCGAAAAATCTGAAGAAGAAATTGGTCGAGGCGAAAAGAAAAGGAAGAATTTGGAAAATCCGTGCGAACTAAAATTTGACCAAGAGTTGATGAGATCATCCAAAAGCTCAAGCATGCTAGAAATTTGAGGAATGGAATAAGATCGAGGAGTGAATGGCCACGGATGCCTTTGTTCTTAATCTTGTTCCACAAGAAGAATCTCGATGAAGAATTCCTCATCCGGTTAGAAAATAAATACCCGGATTTTTAAAGTATCCGGAAAATGAGGCCAAGCTTATCAATGTAAAAAATAACTCGCCAAGAGTATGATCGTTGGAGTACTCGAAGAAGACGGATGGCTCATTTAATGATGGCATTTCAAAGATTCTATTTTGACATCTGCTTGTGAGCAAACATAAGCGATCCTCAGCCGGTGATGATGTCAAATGGAAACTTTATCGGATTTTCAACGTACCTCAAGATCAAAAGAGATGCGGAAGGATCAAGCCTAAAAGGGTGAAGAATCGAAGACTACTCGGGATCATTTGTTCTTATTTTCAAACTTTTACGATGTAACATGTAATCAACATTTTTAATGAGAAAAGTTTATTTTACGATCTAAGACAAAGTCTCATTGTCTTCGATTATATGCTCTTAAGCTGTTCAATTTTTTATCAAGCTGTATTTGGTTTCTCAAAGTGTTTTGGTTTCATCAAAAGGAAATTGTTGGGAAATTTATAGTTTTGATGAAAGTTCAAAAACACATGTAATAGGACCGGTCGGACACATTACCGTGATGTTTATATTACGCTATAGGAGACCGGTTGATAATGATTGTATAGAACAACCGATGAAATAGATAGGTCACATATTGAAACTCAATATGTATAGGTCGAATCTGAAGACTCAAAGGACGGTGATATCAGAAGGGGCGAATGCAAGACAAGAATAGAAGATCAGATCGTTCTGATCTGGTCAGATATCTCAGCTAAAGTCATAAAGATCAAACTCTGAATACTCGAAGATCAGACCAGAAGACCTACATCGATCGAGTACGCTAGTTGAAGTTAAGTCAACCGAGCAACGAAGACTATCGGGTAGGCCGATCGATTCGGTGATCGGTGAACTCACCAGTGAAATCGATGTTTCACCTAATCATACGTCGAGGATCTGAACAAGAAGAATGTCGAAGCTTAGTTGGAAGAACAACATTGAAAAGTGAGTGCGCTATCCAATAAGAACAAGACACGTATGATCGGAGCCGGCAATTGCGGGATTTGATGCTACCTCTCTGTAACGGCTACAAAATATAAATTCACGCTTTTGGCCATGCCGTTCCTGAAGCTCGTCACATCAAGCCTGCAAACCTACCTAATATAGCCTGAAATTCAAATTGCTCTCCAACGGCTCTTTGATTTCAAGGTCTATAAATATGGGATCACACTTTGAGTGAAAAAAAAGCGGGCTTATTTGAACAATCGAAGCTCAAGCTAATATCGATTTCCGCACAAGCACCACGAACAAGAAGATTAATTTTTATTAAGTGTTCACCCCATAAGTTCTTAGCATAGAAATCTTTTCATCTATTTGTTAGAATTTTCTTATCATAAAGAAAATATTTCATAGTTGGAACAAAAACAATCTTACCCAAACCCCCCAAGTTAGGTTAAGTTGTTTAGCAAAATTCGGACTAGGGTTTCTAGTTCGATTTACGGGATCGGTTGAGTGTTAACTCTTAAACATCTAGTTGGTGTCTTGTGTTGGACTTACATAAAACAAAGTCGAGTTGGTTAAGTAGGTGCCCCTTGTGATAGGGAAGAAGTGGGCGTGGGGTGGTTTGTCGAACCACTATAAATCTTGTGTGCCTTTACCGCTTTGATTAGCGATTACCAATCGCACACAACCTTTAAAAGCGCATACATATTCCAAGTTGAGATCGATTAGCACCAAGCTTTCGATCTGATCAAACTTGACACTTCAGTCAACTGATTAAAAGATTAACTTTGGAATCTAATTTATCAAAACTGGTTTTTCACACGGGTAAAACTTAAGCTTCCGTGACACATCGGTTAAACCGATAATTCTGAATCAATCACGCCTTGAGCGATTAGTAAGTTGGTTATCGATAAACCGATTCACTCACACTCTCGATCAAAGTTAAGCGCCCTCACACGATTTTGCACAAAAGTTTTTAAGTCTATTCACCCCTCCCCTCTAGACTTCTGCCCTCACAAAACCCGTTCGGGACCTACAAGGTACTTCTCCTTTTGCTGAGAGAAGCATGACTAATGAAGTCACTAAAACAATTTACCAAGACAATTATTGAGATTATCTACAAAGTTTTTATAAAACTTTATTTTATCGTAATCTTAAGCATTCTCACACTGGGCGATAAAAAATTGTGATAATATCGGTAGGAATCAAATTCTAATTGACTTTTTCTCCGGAGGGAAATTTTTGGTACTATGGCGGATATTTTGCACGAAGAGATTAAATCTCTATTGGAAGAATATTCTATTAATTTTTCTTCATTAAAACTCATAATACAAGTAGTAAAACTATTTGTATGTTTTTTGTTGATTCCGAATCCATGGGTGCGGAAATGGAGACCTCTAATTGAGTTATCCTGAAGATGGTATACCAAGTTTATGGAGGATCCATACTACGAGATTTTGGAATAACTTAAATGTTATTACTCCTGGCTCCCATGAGTCACCTTTGCAGGAAAATATCAATAGGATTAAATCCAAAATAGAAGAATATAAAAAATCTTCTGGTGAAAAGACTTCAAATAGTCTTTCTTCATTTTCTGAATATTCTAAGAAATATGTTGGTTTATTTCCCAAGGAAAAATATATGGATCTTTATATGGATCATATCAAGAAAGATTTATTCAATGATATTGATTTTTCTGATTCAAAATCAGATGTCTCTATGATTTCCGGTTCTGAATTACAAGATGCTCAGATTTTTCTCTTCAAGAAAGTTTTGATCTTTTGAGAAATTCTCTTAAAGAGAAACTTAAAGAAAGTAAGTGTTAATGGAAGATTGGAGATTATATCTAAATAGCTCCAAACTAATGCCAGTTTCTAATATCTGGAAGGTCCCTTTTCATGTTATTTTTGATGAAAATAATAATGAAATCCGAGATAAGAATTATCTCAAAGTTCTGAAGAAGAAAATTAAGATTCTTGAAATATGTATTCCTGTACTGGAGAAAATGAGATACATGAATGATATTGATGAAGGAAGACATTATCCTCATTCCTTAAAAGGATTTAAGAAGACTCTAATTATTCTGAAGAAACAAACTTCACTAATGGCGATTTAGAGAAGACTTTGATTTAGCACATTCCAGCAAAATGTGGCTACAGTACCAGACAAAATCAAATTTCGTCATTACTTGCATTAGCAGACAAAGTACTGTTCATGAATAGTAATTACTATTCAAACTTTTTTTTTTGTCTTTTTGTGGCTTTGTTTTTTCTGCACTATTTCTTTTTTATTTTGAAATCCGGGGTTTGATGTCCGGCTCTTTCATCTATAAATAGGCTTGTATTTTCTTTTCAGAGGCACGCTCGAGTTTAGACTCGCCCCCTATTTCTCTCTCTAAATCCCTCTCTTGTGTGCAACCTTGTAACCTTGTAATATTATTGTTCATAAACTGGTTTTTGCTTGTGGCTTTTTAAAGGTATATTGTTATTTAAATTCTGTATTTTAAATTTTTATTTCTAATGATTGCCGCCTCAATTGTCGGCTAAATTACTTGTATTGAATCATGACATGACTTAACTATACTCTACTATCATGTGCATTTGGAATTATATTTCTATATTGATCTGTAATTTGATATATCAAAGGTAGAGTTGGTTTAACCGGTAGGTTTGAGCTTTCCAGTGATATTCATGAGTTAACCATGTGGGCTAGCCCTTTTTGCCGTTTTGCCGATGAATAGGCGCAGACGTTTTTGGGTGTAAAAGATTTTTCCAGGTTAATTCATGGACTATGGAATTTCTCAGTAATTTCCTATCCGTGCTTGTAAAAGATCCACATGATACTATTGATATAGATCTTTGCACGATCCTTATGTTAATATGGTATCAAAGCCATGAGAAGTAGGGTATATATAAGTTATATGGTTTCATGATTCAATACATCTTAATATGGTATCAGAGCCATGAGAAGTAGGGTATATATAAGTTATATGGTTTCATAATTCAATACATTTTGATTTTAATGAATCTGTTCCGATTAAAGAATACTGTTAAGAACAGTATGACTCAGGAATATCATATTCCTGAAAATCTTGATTTATTGAATAAATAGACTATTCCTAAAATTGACCTAAAATGGTTTATAAATTAGGAGCTTTTGAAAAAATAGGTTTTAAACAAATTGTTAAAACCTTTGAATCCTCTATACCTCTTCATGAAGAAGAGATGGTTATTAATTTGCTTAGTAAAAATGATATTTTACCTTACAAAAGAACTCATAAGTTCTTACTTATTGGTTGTGTTCATGTCGCTTTTAGACCGCTTACTTTAAATGGTTTCCCAGAAAGCTTTCTAGCTTCTCTTAGGGATGGTAGAAATCTTAATTGGATACAATCCTTAATGGGAATTATAGAGTCTAGTTTGGCTTTAGGACATGTCTATTTTGTCGCATATACTAATTTATCTCTATCTTTATCTGATAGTAATATTCTTGAAGCTTTAACATTAAATGTTAAAACTCATGGTTATAATTACATACCAGGTACAAAGGTTATGTGTATCTGTTATCGTATTTATTATAAGTCTTTATTTACACTCAATCCTATGTGTAAAAGAATTGAGAAAGATAATAATGAAACTATTCTTATAGAAACTAATTTTGGTAAATCAAATATTACTACCAGAAGATCCATTAAGTGGGAAGAAATTATTTTTCCTGAAAATTGGATAATGGAACAATTTGTTCCTAAAAATCCTATTATAAATAGTGATTTTAAACATATTACTCAAAGTAATGATGGTATAATTAATATTGGTTTTCAAAATAATCAAAGAAGACATTCGACTTCTTATTCTAGATCAATGTCTAATCATTCTCTTATATCTCCTCTGGATTATGAGGTAGAATTACCTTTTGAATCTAGAGCTTCTACTTCCTCTTATAGAGAAAATTCTTATTGTAAAATTAATAATAACAATGAGAAAATTATTATTAATGAAAACAATATTATCCATAAAGATGGATTTGATCCCGAAACAATTTTGGATTGTAACTTTAAAATATAATTTTATGGATTTTACAAACTTTTTAGATTTTTCTAAAGGTTCTTCTACTAGAGCTCATATTAATGATGATTTTAATAATCCTAAATGGGATAAGTTTAGAATTTGATATTTTAAATCATTCTCAAAAGATGATTTAGACTACTTTGTTGACAGTTTTTATAAATTCTGTGAAAAACATAATGAAATTAATTATTATGTTCCTTGGTTTATTAAATTTTTTTATATCGATTATATTTCAATAATTGAACGTGTTTATAAAATAATTTACGGAGGAATACAAAAATCTGTTTACCCTCCTCATGTTCTGTAGGTCCCGAATGGGTTAGTGAGGCGTAAGTCTAGGGGAGGGTGAATAGACTTCGAAAAACTTTTGTGCGAGATCGGTGTGAGGGCGATTAGCTTTGATCAGTCTTGAGTGAATCGGTTTGGTGATAACCAACTTACTAATCGCTTTCAAGGCGGTCGATTCGGTAACTATCGTTTTTTCGATGTGTCGCGGAAGCTTAAGTTTTACGATGTGAAAAACCGGTTTTGATAAATCAGATTCAAAGTTAATCTTTTAATCGAGTTAGTGAAGTGTCAAGTTTGATCGGATCGAAGCTTGGTGCTAGGCGATCTCAATTTGGAATATGTATCTTGCTTTTAAAGGTTGTGTGCGATTATTATGTCGGTTAATCAAAGCGATAAAGGCACACAAGATTTATAGTGGTTAGGACAAACCAGGTCCTCGTCCACTCTTCCCTATCACAAAGGGCACCTACTTAACCAAGCTGGACTTTGTTTTTATGTGTAAGTCAACACAAGACACCAACTAGATGTTTAAAGAGTTCACACTCAACCGATCCGAGATCGTAACTAGAAACCCTGATGCGAAATCTTGCTAAACAACTTAACCTAACTTGGGGGTTTGGGTAAGATTGTTTTGGTTCAACTATGAAATCTTTTTTTGCATTATAAGCGACCCCTACTTGACTAGATGAAAAGATTTCTATGCTAAGAACTTTATGGGATGAACACTTAATAAAATTAATCTTCTTGTTCGTGTTCTTGGGAAATCGATATTAGTTTGAGCTTCTTGATTGTTCGTTCCGTTCCTTGTTATTCACTCTAAAAGTGTGATCCCATATTTATAGACCTTGAAATCAAAGAGCCGTTGGAGAGCAATTTGAATTTCGGGCTATATTTGTAGACTTTGAGCTTGATGTGACGAGCTTCGAGGAATGGCATGGCGAAAAGCGTGAAAAAAGTGTTTTTATAGTGGATTAGAGAAGCATCATCAAATCCGCAATTCTTGGAAAGCTCGATCATACGTGTCTTGTTCTTATTGGATAGCGGACTCACTTTTAGGTGTTTGTTCTTCCAACTAAGGTTGACATTCTTCTTGTTCGGATCATCGGCGTATGATTAGGTGAAACATCGATTTCACCGGTGGTGACTGGGTCGATCAGGCCCGATCGGTCTGCGATAGAGTCTTGGTCGGTGCGGTTGACTTAGCTTCAACCAGCAGACTTCGGTGATGTAGGTCTTCCGGGTGCGATCTTCCGGAAGTCATCGATCTTCAAGTATTACGAGTTTGAGCTTTATGACCCGGTGAGATATCGACTAGATCGGATCGATCCGATCTTCTGTTCTTGTCTTGCGTTTCCGCCTGTCGGATATCAAATTTTGTTTTTTGAGTCTTCAGATCGACCTATACATATTGAGTTCCCCCTCAATATGTGACCTATCTATTTCATCGGTTTGTTCTATACAATCATTATCAACTGGTCTCCTATAGCGGAGTAATATAAACATCATCTATTAACAGTCTGATGGTCCTATTACATGTGTTTTTGGAACTTTCATCAAAACTATAAATTTCCCAACAATTTCCCCCTTTTTGATGAAACCAAAATACAGTTGATAAAAAATAGAACAGTTAAGAGCATTTAATCAGAAGACAATGAGACTATGTCTTAGGATCAGAAAATAAACTTTTCTCATTAAAATTTTTGATTACATGTTACATCAGAAAAGTTTGTAAATAAGAATAGATTGATCTGAGTAGTCTTACGATTCTTTACTCTTTTAGGCTTGTATCCTTCCGCATCTCTTTTTGATCTTGAGGTACGTTGAAAATCTGATAAAGTTTCCATTTGACATCATTAGTCTGCTGAAGATCAGTTATATGCGTTTTGCTCAGGATGTCAAAATAGAATCTTTGAAATGCCAGTCTGTCAAATGAGCCATCTGCCTTCTTCGAGTACTCCAGCAGATCATACTCTTGGCGAGATATTTTTACATTGATAAGCTTGGCCTCATTTTTCGGATACTTCCGTAAAATCCGGGTATTTATTTTCTAACCGGTTGAGGAATTCTTCATCGGGAGATTCTTCTTGTGGAACAAGATTAAGAACAAAAGGCATCGAAGCCATTCACTCGATCTTATTCCATTCCTCAAATCTCTTAGCATCTTGTGACAGTTTTTGGGATGATCTCATCAACTCTTCTTTGGCAACTTAGGTTACGCACGGATTTTCCAAGCTCTTCGCTTTCTTCGCTCTCAATCCGAATTTCTTCTTGATTTTACGCCTCTGCCATTTTTACGCCCTTCTTTCTTCTTGGCTTTTTTTCGGACTTCTTGATTATATCTTGCTCTTTGGACATCTTTCCATGAGTCGAGTTTGTGATGTCAGAGTTTTGATGTGACTGTTATGTCAGTTGGTTTCTCAATCTGTTCTTCCCTTTTTGGTTTGATCAAAAAGAGTAGTGAGGTGGGAGGTCGGAGAACCAAAGTTATTTGCGATCGCTTTTGTTGAGATCTCGCAATGATATGCCTTGAGTTTGAGCGGTTAGATTTTTGAATCGTCGATATCATTTCGATCTTGGCAGATTCCATGGCGATAGAGAGTGTTTTTAATCGGTTTATCAAGTTTCTCTTTGTCGATTCTAGCTTGTCGGTGAGCATCGGAAAAAAACTTGTTGTTTATCCACCGAGTCGGTTTGGCATCAACGGTCTTTATCGATTCAGTTGTACTTGATGGAACCTGATTTGGAGGCCCGATCTTTGATTGCTCAATCAGGAAATAGCCAATTCCCTTTGATCTTTATTTCTTTGATGGTGATCTTCCTTTGATCATTCTCGGTCCCTCAACTTCTTTTCGAGAGATCTTTGAGACAAGATTTGATCTCTGAAGTTGATCGATAGTGGCGATGTGATGTTGGAATATTGAGTGTCACTTGATCGATTGAGTTGTTTGTGCCTCCGGTGGTTGGTCATGAAGCTGCGAGCACCAACTCCTTATCATCAGCGACTCTGTATCCTTTATGATGGCATCGGTTTGAGGAGCTTTGTCGTGATCTCCGATTCGTCTGTTAAAGCAACCTAGCTTTCTGTGGATCGAGCTTTTGGATTTAAGAAGATATCGGCTTCGGTGGTGATCCCACTTTAGCGATTTCCTCATGTCGAAATCGAAGTCTGCAAACTCATCCACCAGCCCCGTCATTCAATAATTATTATAAAGTCCGAGAAGCTTTTTAGTGAAGATCTCTCCGGTGAGGATCTCCATGACTTCTCTCTTATGGCGGGATAGGCGACCCGATTAGGATCAACTCATCAATTTCTCTTCGATTAGCATTACGATCAATTTCCCGGTTATGATCTTTGTTGATCTGAACTCGGGAATTGTCTGTCAATTCAATTTGATGAGATGTGGAAGGTTCTAGTTGTGCTCGAAGTCGGCGGAAGATTTGTCGGTTCGAAGCCTGCAGATATTCTGTTTGCGGAAGCAGAGTCTTCGGGTTCCACATCGTAAGCTTTCTGGTTCCGCGAACTGATGTAGTTTCGGGTTCACAGGTGTGGTGGAAGAATAGGAGACATGCTCAACACCCATTAGTCACGAGTGGTGAATCGGTTTGGATTGAGGAGAAGGAGATCGTTAAATCTCGAGCTTCTTCCTCAGAATGATCTGGCGAGCTCTCGACTTTGAGAAGGCTTTGCTGGCCGATGTTCACCGATTTTTGTGGTGCAATAATTTGTTCGCTCGGGGCTCCTTCTTCATCGATTCATCTTCTAGCATCGAGTCATGGAGGCTTTGCTTCGCCTTCTTGACTTCTTCTCTTGGGCCTTCACCGCTTTTCTTTTCTTCTTCGGGGGCATCTGGTGGGCCTTCAGGGGGGCCTTCACCATTTCGGTGATTCGCCCAAGATCCGGTGTAGATGAAGTTGCTTTCTTGCTTTTTCCTTTCTTTGACTTTGGGGGGGGGGGGGGTTGGCCGCATATCATCGTCTGGTGGCCCAAAAATGACTGAAGTGGCTGTGAGAAAACCCTTATAGGACTTCAGTCCATTCTGTTCCCATTTGGCCTTTGGCATTTTATCCTGTAGGATAACCGCAACCTTGTTGAGATTGCGATCTTTTTCTTCGAGATATACCGCCTCCACTCATCAACTCCAAATTTATCATGTTCTTGGAGTAGAATGGCCTTCAGAAACCCATGCCAATTGATGTTCTTGGCTTCATCAATTATTGCAGCCATGCAAGTTTGACGAATGTAATAGCATCTGGGCTGAATGCAATACCCATAATTGTTTTTGACAATATGTCAAACAACAATCGGTATTTCCTCTTGAGCATTGGCGACAAAACGGCGTATGATGTTTGTCGACCTTCTTCAAGAACTCTTTTTACGATCGGCTCATCTTCGTTCTCCAGTAATGAAAGAAAGTAGATTAAATCCTTTGGGTAATTTGAACAGGGCGTGTTATATCCTCATTCGGCGATCGATTTCTTCTCCGTTATTTGTCGAAAGTAGTTCTTCTCTGGAGCATCCGTATCCACTCTTAAATTCCTTAGGAATTCTAGTGCTTCATCTTTGCATCTTTGGATTGCGTTGAGTAGTATAAAATTTCTCAAGGCACGCTTTTCGCGAAATTTGCTCGACCTCCATGGATTAGGATCCGGTGATATTGAACTATACGAACTTATCATCCACAATCTTTGTTGCCGGTTCCAAGATAGTTGCACATTATTTTACCCATACCGTGAGTGATCATCTCTGAGATAAGATAGATTTGGTTAAAAAATTGTGCATTAATACAAAGAATATCACCTGGCAAAAAACTAAGAAACAATAAAGCATAACACAGGATAGAAACATTTAAGATCAATGGATTTTAAAAAAAAATACATCAAATAAACATAAATTACGGATTCGTTTTTAGGAAAGATGATTTTGAAACTTAGGAAAACACTTTGAATCGAGAGAAGTAATTGGAGTTTTCGGAGAATAAATCGTAAGTTTGTGAAATGGAAAACTCGGTATGGTTTTTGATGATCTTTATAAAGACGAGGAGGAAAAAAGAAGACAAGATTTGGAAGATCAACCGTTTGAAAAGATTAAACGCTCCAGATTAAGCGGTTTTGATCGTAGGTCGGGGAAAAACACGTCTGAAAACCTTTTTGGATTTAAAAGCACATTTAGTAGCGAGTTAATACATATTTCCCCACGTCGCATTAAATGATTTGCGGGAAATACGTCACAAGGATAATGGGTGCGATAAGGCAAATAATATCGAGATAAGATCAGATAAATAAGCAAAGAACAAGAGAAAAGAAAGGCGATCTGGTTGGTGGTATTATGTCAGTCAATACCACTTGTCCATGTTGATTTCACTTGTTGATCTTAGTATTCTGCCTAAGCCTTAAAATTTCCCAAGCCGATCCTTTTAGTGATCTTCTTCACTTGCATCGATCTGTTGAAGTTCCAAGCTCAAGTGATCTTCCTTGAATACGTCGATTTCCGCCCGATCCTCCTTGATGGGTTGAAGTTCCCCTTCAAGTGATATTTCTATTTTCCCATAGAATGATGTATCGATTTGTTGGAGTTTCAAGCTCGGTGATCTTCCTCAATCGACCCGAACATTATGTATCGATTTTGGTTGACCTAATCGATTCTTCTCAAGTCAATCAATTCTTGGAATAAGTGTTACCGCCAAAAACTTAGTCTAGAATAGTAGTCTCTATTCCTAAGTTGGTGCTTGATTTGACATGCGTAATTATAAATGAATCTTCGATATGTCAATCCGTAGTAAATTTATCCAATTATCGGCGTGATTCCTACATTTGTCCTTTTGGTCTTGATTTCTAAAAGGTTTTGAGAACTCGAATTTGCATTTGCACCCTTGCTTGGCCTCTATAAATTGGACCAATTGTTTTTTACACAACATAACCCAATCACCATACTTATCTTCTTTGTAGAATCATGTATCCTTGTGAACCCTTATTTCCGGTGAAACTTAAAAACACCTTTACCCCTTTTTCAATGATTTTGAACTTCTCAAATCAACCCTCTGCGTCCCTTATATGTTTTTTAAATGCGTCATCAAAAGATTTCACATACAATTGTTGCAAAAGCTTCTCTACCACCATGGCGGGGTTCTCATTTTGTGGCGAGAAGACACTTCTCCTAACCGTATGCACCTTGTGTGTCTATCGTTATGACGTAACTACCATCAACGGACTTATTCGAAAATGAGCGTGGTTTGATATGCGATCTTGATCGGTCAACAACCGATCTTCGTATATCAACTCACCATTTAAATTTGGAGAGCCCAATCGACTCTTTCTTAGGGCTCGGCTTAAAAAAATCCTATCAAGCATTTGTCGCTCCCTTTGGTTTTTAGCCAAATTTAGCGGCTTTAGGATTTCTTTAAGCCCTCTCTCACCCTTGTTAAATGGGGAAAATGAGAAAGCATCAGATTTAAAATCTCTCTCTCCCTGCTCTACTTGGGTTAGGATGAGGGTTTAGGGTTATAGGTTTAGGGTTTTTGGTTATGACTTATGTCTTGACCTCGGGTCCTTTGTACTTGTATCTTGTAATGTAATCTGACCTTCGGGTCTTTATCAATGAAAAGTTTTATTATTCCATTGTTGTGTAAAATTCCTGTATCCTTATGCGATTTTAAGCTTTAATCTTGTGAATACCACTTGTGAATCTTGCTTGTTGAATATCAGCTTAATCGACTTACAAAGATGTAAAATAACCCAACTGATTTAATCAGATATTCCTTCTAAATTGTGCGTTTCCTTTAATCTGATAAACCTTAAATCTGATCAGTTCCTTTAATCTGATAACTTGTAAAACTGATCAGTTCCTTTGAATCTTGTTGAAATTCAGCTTAATCGACTTACAAAGTATAACTGAACAAATTTAATCAGATAATCCTTTAAACGATCAGTTCATTTAATCTGATAAACTTTAAATCTGATCGGTATCTTCTCATATCAGTTCCTTGACTGATCTTCTGATCAGTTGAGATACCAAACTCAACTGATTCCTTTCAGCCTGGTTAGTCTCTAAACCAAGTTTGTTCTGGAGAATAATCCATCAAACATTTTAGGTGCATTTTCTCCAAGATCCAGAAGCCCTAGCTCATTGCATAATTCTCTGAATCTGATCTCAGCTAGTGGCTTGGTTAGAATATCAGCTTTTTGTATATCGGTATGAATCTTTTCCATTCTGATATTCTTCTTTTCAACATGATCTCTTATAAAATGGTGTCTGACATCCACATGCTTGCATCTTGTATGTAGAACGAGGATTACGAGTGATTGCAATAGCAAGACATCATCACGAAAAAGGTACATTCTTAGCTTCAATGTTATAATCCCTCATTAAGCGACTAAGCGGAGCGATTGGGAACAACGACTTCTGCTGACCATATATTACCTTGATGTAGTAGATATGCAAATCGATGTCCGCTTTTGAAAACCACGAGATTAGTTTACTTCCTAAGAATTGACAAGTTCACGAGGTGGATTTTACATCCAATCTTGCAACCTCCATAATCGTAATCGAGAATACCCACTAAGCTCTAGATTATCATCGATGGGTAGAATAAACCAAGGTTTCTTTGTCCCTTCAGATACTTAAAATCCGCTTAGGCCGCTTCTAGGTGACTTATCATTGGATTTGCACGAAATCGCACATACACCCTCTGCGAAGGTTATATGGTCGGTCTGGCAATGCATCGGGGTATAGTAGAGATCCAATGAGAGCCCTATATTCCTTACGATTTGTTTTTTCGACCATCCTCATCGGATCCATCTTGAATCCGGTCATCATAGGAATTTTGGCTTCCTTACAATTTTGAACTCCAAACTTAGCCAATAAATTCTAGTGTACTTTCTTGGCGAGATGAATATCCCATACGTACTTTGCTTTACTTGAAGACCCAGAAAGTAATTCATCTGACCCATCATGGACATCTCGAACTTCCCTTGCATCAGTTTGCTGAATCTTTCACATAGACTTTTGTTGGGAGATCCGAAGATGATGTCGTCCACGTAAATCTGAACCATCAGAATATCTTTTCCATCTTCTATTCTGAATAAGGTTCTGTCCACTGTTCCTTTAGTGAACCCACTTTCGATCAAGAACTGAGAGAGTGTATCATACCAAGCTCGAGGAGCTGTTTCGTGCCATAGAGAGCTTTTTCTTAGGCGGTACACTGGTTGCTCTTTTCAAAGCCTGGAGGTTGTTCGACATAAACTTCCTCTGCTAGTACCCCATTTAAGAAAGCACTCTTTACGTCCATCTGATACACAGTGAACCCTCTGTGGGAAGCATATGCCAGAAACAGCCGAATGGCTTCTAGGCGAGCGACTGGTGCAAAGGTCTCATCATAATCAATTCCTTCTGATTGTGAATACCCCTTAGCAACAAGTCTTGCCTTATTTCTGGTGATGACGTTTTTCTCATCTCTCTTGTTCTTGAATACCCACCCGTGCCAATTCGTCTTGATGATTTGGTGCATCTACCGGTTCCCAAACTTGATTTTACTGTTAACTGTTCGGCTCTTCTGCATTGCTAGAATCCGACTTGCGTCTTGTAGAGAGCTTCCTCTATAGTTGTTGGTTCCTTCATAGCGGATAACAAACAATACATGGCACTTTCACCAATCGATGTCTAGTTTTAACTTTTATCGGATGGGTCTCCGATATCGATCGGTTGGATGATTTGGTTATCTAGGTCCTTACATTACGATTTCGTCGGTTTGGAGAACATCGTCCGTTTCGATAAAATTTCATTACTAGCGATTGGGAGTGGTGCGAGTTATGATCCACTTGATAAGAACAAGTCTTAGGCGATGTTGGACTCATCATGTGGCGATGTGCGTTAGTGGGAACTTCAGTGTTCCCCGAACCGGATGGTTCGGTTGATCTTTATCTCGGTATGTCGAACTTCTTCATAAACGTTTTTTCGTACCTTAGGATCCGAATGATGCGGTGAATCGACTAGATCTGGAATGTATCTTTATTACGGTTTCGATTTTTTTTCCTTGATCATTAGTGATCCATTTTACGAGCATCGGTACTTGTTGATCGGTACATCTTGTTCGAGGCGATTTCTCTTGATCGGAAGATGCTTCATCAAAAGACTACATGGGGTGTTTCTTCCACAAGTAGGGTTAAATGCATTTGTAGAACCACGAAAGCCTTTGCTAGATGAGGAATATCCCAAGAATATACCCTCATCGACTTGGCTTCAAAGGTTTTCAATGACTCTTCCCATTGTTGTGTATGAAACACTTACACCCCAAAAACATGGAAGTAAGAACCACGAGGTTTTTACATCCTTCCACAGTTCATAGGGTGTTTTGTAGTGAGCCTTAGTCGAGAAGACATCATTTCGAGTATGGCATGCGATGTTGTTGATTATACGCCCGAAGCGGCTTGGTATTGCATGTTCACTAACATCGTCGCGGCGAACTTCTTTGAGAGTTCTGTTCCTCCGTTCGGCCTACTCCATTTTGTTGTGGCGTCCTTGCGGTGATGTTTCATGTCAGTATACCAAACTTAGAGCAAAAATCATTAATAAAAAGAGTTCGAAATTTCGTACCTTTATCGATCCGATTTTTACTATAATCGACACCCTTCTCATTTTGTAATCTTTTTACTTGGCTCGGGTATCTTCGTTGTTGTCTCATTCTTCTTATGTAAGAATATAACCCGGTAAACTTGGAATAGTCATCCACGATTACGGAGTATATTCGTCCGTTGAGATATTTGGTGTATCGGTCGAATAGATCCATATGAGGCATTTGCAGTACTTTGCTTTGGATCTTGGGTCCGGGAATTCCCTTGAATGAAGCTTTGACCTTTTTTCCTTCGACATACGATACATATACGATCTTTTTGAAAATACTTCATTCGGAAGTCCTTCCACTAGAGACATCCTTGCTATCTTATTAAGAGTTTTAAAGTTAGGATGGCTCATTCTTTTGTGCGAGCCATTTCGCTACTTTTGGAACTCTTGACAATCGGGCATGCATTTCTTGGGCAACTGTTCCAATCAATTTGTGTAGATCGTCCCTTTCCTTGAACTAGTTAGCAAAATCTGTTGAGTGGCTCGATTCTTGATAGTGCATTGGTCGGTCGAGAGCTCAACTTGAATCCGTTGTCGCAGAAATTGTGAAACCCGATAATAGGTTGTGCTTCGGACAGCCGACATACGAGACTCGATTCTTGTATATCATCATTCTCTAAGGTTCCGAATCCTTTGGTATACCAAAGTTATCATCACCGAAAGAGTACACGCGAACTTTCGTTCTATGTAAGAGCGAGGAGGTGCTTGCTTCTGTCGTCATGTGCCTTGAGCATCCACTATCGATGTACCGGATAGTTGCTTGCACACCTCCTTTGTTGGCGGACCTATGCGATCCTATTGACCAAATCGGGCTTTAGGTACCCTTTTGGATTGGGTCTGAGGGGTTAGGATTAGTTTTGGGGATCCATACAAAGCGAGCACTTCTATTGTGATCAGTTAGATCGAGAAGCCTGATTTGTCTCCCATACCTATCAACATAATCATACGTCTCTCGTATATCTTTCTCGATTTTATATGATTATTAGTGTGAACCTTGGATGACTTAGAAGACTTGGGATTTATCTTTTTACGTTTGTCTTCTTTTTTATCCATTGTGGTTGGTCTTGTGACCCTAGATTTTCGATTATAGGGGTAGGTACGATTTGCTATCATCAAAAGATTCATATCTTTTTAAGATAGGTGGTTTTTTGCGGTTTTTACGAAGCATGCTTATTAGGCGGTGACCTTGATTGGGTCTCAGATTGGACTTCCCTTTACGGGTTGTCTTTTCGATTTCGATCGTTGATCGAGTTGAGGTCTCTTCTTAAGAACCGGGTTCTTCTTTTGATTCATCGTGATGCTTTACCGGTTAGGGTCCATTTCGTTCCCTTACGGTTGAACACCGCCTTTACCTACTAATGGTCTTTTTCCCTTATTAGATACATGTTTGGCTTTTGGTGTATCTTTGTTTAAACTCGTCGATTACACCTTTTTGAGATGAATCGGTAGGGGCTTTTGAGGATGTGGAAGGGTTCTCATAGCTAAGTCCCTTCTTGTTAATCGTTGTTTGAAAATAGGCGTTCATGTCTTGAGCGGTTTTAGATGATTTTGAAAAACCTCTATTTTCTTACACAGATTATCCTCGGATGATTTTAAACTTTCATGCTTTTGGAACAACTCATCGAATTTTGCTTGCAGGATTTTTGAAGTCATCGACTTCTTTGTTTGTTAATGTCTTGTGATCTTTGATCTGCTGACCCCGATCGAAGCTTTAACCCGAATTTTCAATTTCTCGGTTTGTTACGGCGATTTTGGTGATCTAAGTTAGGAGGCTTTCTTGAGATCATTTTCTTTATTTTTGATTATTTACGGTCCTCGGCTTATCATTTTCAACTTCTTTTATAGCATAAGTTAATCTCATATTGGAGAGATCCTCAGCAATTGCTCTGAGTAGATTTTATAATGGTCGATCTCCTTATCCGGTGTGCTAATGATAATAGGTGTAAATAGTAAGCGAGGTTTGGAGGTTACCTCAGCATTGGTCCTCCACGGCTTTTCGAGGTACCAAGATCTCATCATCGTCTCCGAAGAGAATATCGGATCTTCATTTTCATAGAAGATAAAGTCATTTCTTGATCGGTGAAGTCTTCTCTGAGGAGGAGTATCGAGTCCTCGGATGGTTGGACAGGAATATCGATTCTCGACGTGCTCGGCAACCATGGCTCTTACGTCCTATAACGTTGCTCTCTTATGTTCCTCTTTTCTTCCCTTTTTCTTGAAAAGTCGAATGCAGGTTTTAAAATGGTTATAGTGACACGGCTTCGATTGATTGAAGACGCCTCCTTGATCCAATCGAACCTTTCCTTCGGGTGAATCACTTCGTCAGATGACCTATCGGTGACTTACGGCTTCGATAGTAGTCGAGCTTCTTCGTCTGATTTGGTTATCTCTTCCTGAATAGACCGATTATCTCTTTTCTTTTCATCTCTGCGTGATCCCTCCGATCATCGATCTGGTTCTTCGGAGATTTGTTGGTGATCTCCTATCTCTCCCTGAAGCGGTATGTTGATAGTCTTATAAAATCTTCGATACTTACTTAAGTTGGACGTTCGACTTCTCAAGCTTCCCGGTAAGAAGAGCGATAATTCGCTGACTTATTATATTCCCAATGAGGTTCGTTGGCCTTCGTTTCTCTGGATTGGTTGCCTTAAAAGCAACTAATTTTGAAGTTGAGGCTTTACGGGCACCTCATCTTCATCGAACTTGTCCTCTTTCAATCAAATCGAACTTCGTGAGCTTTAAGGCTCAAGAACAAGCTACTTGGCTTCATCTTTGAAATGTCTTGGCAATCCTTGATTACCGTGACCTTCATGTCCCATTTCTTGGTGAGAGACCTTAGGATTTTGTAGTTGATATCTTTATCAGACATCTCTCTACCAAGTTCTCGAAGCTTGTTTATAGACATTGTAATCCTTCCATCGAGTTCGTTGATGGTTTTAGTTGGGCAGCATCTTGCTTTTTTTTGAACTTCACCGGTTGGGCTTGTAAGCGATTTTCTTTTATCTATTCATTTCTCTCGCATATCTCGCCGGAGTATCCCGCATTGCTTTCGCATGATTTGAGATACTTAATCTTTTCCTTGGTGACCTTATCCATGGTTTTCATGATAATATGCCTTTGCGATAGTATCTAGAGTGTGAAACTTTCTTTCCTCTTGCATCCATCAAGGTTTTGGGCTTTTACGCACAAGACTTCGGTGCAAAAGTGCGGATCTCCTCCAAGCTGCGGGGTTGTCGTAGTATATGATGATGGGTCCTTTTTCGATGACTTCCATCATTACGCCTTGATTGAACCTAGATGGTTGGACATATATATGGCCCAATCGTATACTCATCGATTGAGAACTTTGGCGGATCATGATACATACCGAGGTGTTATCCATCTTTGAGTGATTTTGGAAAATGAATGAGTTTTAAAAACGGTTTTCAAGATGATTCATTGACCACAAAGATTCTTCCTCAAGAATCGATGATACACAAAGTCGATTGTTTACGTAGAACCAACTCGTAAGTCGATACCACTTGTAGGTCCCGAAGGTTAGTGAGGCGTCTAGAGAGGGAGGGTGAATAGACTTGAAAACTTTTTGTGCGATCGGTGTGAGGGCGATTAGCTTCGATCGAGTGCGAGTGAATCGGTTTGGGTCGATAACCAACTTACTAATATCTGAAAGGCGGATCGATTCGGTAACTATCGGTTTAAGCGATGTGTGCGGAAGCTTAAGTTTTACCTTTGTGAAAAACCGTTTTGATAAATCGATTCCAAAGTTAATCTTTTAATCGGTTGGTCGAAGTGTCTAAGTTTGATCGGATCGAAGCTTGGTGCTGGCGGTCTCAATTTGGAATATGTACGCTTTTTAAAGGTTGTGTGCGATTGTGTGTCCGGTTAATCAAAGCGATAAAAAGGCACACAAGATTTATAGTGGTTAGGACAAACCATCCTACGCCCACTCTTCCCTATCACAAAGGGCACCTACTTAACCAACTTTGGACTTTGTTTTATGTGTAAGTCCAACCAAGACACCAACTAGATGTTTAAAGAGTTCACACTCAACCGATCCTGAGAGATCGAGAACTAGAAACCCTAGATGCGAAATCTTGCTAAACAACTTAACCTAACTTGGGGTTTGGGTAAGATTGTTTTGGTTCCAACTATGAAATCTTTTCTTGCGTATAAAATTCTAATGACTAGATGAAAAGATTTCTATGCTAAGAACTTTATGGGATGAACACTTAATAAAATTAATCTTCTTGTTCGTGTTCTTGGCGGAAATCGATATTAGTTTGAGCTTCTTGATTGTTAAGCGTTTAGTTCCTTGTTATTCACTCAAGTGTGATCCCATATTTATAGACCTTGAAATCAAAGAGCCGTTGGAGAAAGCAATTTGAATTTCAGGCTATATTTGTAGACTAAGTGGGCGAGCTTGATTTTGACGAAATTGGAGAATGGCATGGCGAAAAGCGTGAAAAAAGTGTTTTTATAAATAGTGATTGAGAAGCATCATCAAATAATGATTTATAATCTCCGATCATCGTGTCTTGTTCTTATTGGATAGCGGACTCACTTTTCAAAGTGTTTGTTCTTCCAACTAAGGTTGACATTCTTCTTGTTTGGATCATCGACGTATGATTAGGTGAAACATCGATTTCACTGGTGAGTGACTTTGATCGATCGGAATCGATTATTATTCGATAATAATCTTATTCACAAGATGGGTTGACTTAGCTTCAACTAGCGGATTTAATTGATGTAGGTAATTCGGGTCCGATTTTACGGAAGTCATCGATCTTCAAGTATTCTTCGAGTTTGAGCTTTATGACTTGGTGAGATATCGACTAGATAAGTTTCGATCGATCTTTTTCTTGTCTTGCATTGATCGGATATCATTTGTCTTTTGAGTCTTCAGATTCGACCTATACATAAAAGTTTCCCCTCAATAAATGACCTATCTATTTCATCGGTTGTTCTATACAATCATTATCATATGGTCTCCTATAGCGGAGTAATATAAACATCGATACTAAATAATTCCGATTGGTCCTATTACATGTGTTTTTGGAACTTTCATCAAAACTATAAATTTCCCAACATGTTCCTTTTCAAATCGAGAAAAATGGGAAGATATTTAGTTTCTTCCATTCTCCAGAATCATAGAAAATGATGTTTTACAAATTACTGTTAAAAATATCAATCAAATGATTGAGCAAAATAATTTTTGTAATCTTTATCTTTTTATCCTTGGAGAAGAAATTATTTCTTTACATGATAAAGTTGATAAAATAATCTCTAAAATTAATTTTCAGAATAAATCTGAAGATTATGATAATAAAAATAATAATGTTATTATTAAAACAACTTCATCTATTCAATCTCCTATTGAGATAAAAGATTTTAAATCTGAAGCCTCTATTTCTAATCTTGAAAAGATTATTAATGATAAATTTAGTAATCTGAATATTTCAGCTTTAGATGATGACTTAGATGATAATCATGCTATTCAACCCAATAATATTGGTAGTCCTAGTAATATTGATAGTATTAATAAAATGAAATAGGCTGATAGACCTACCGTGTCTACTTATTATTATAAGAGACCCACTCCTATGGATGTTCTTAATGAAGAACATAAAAACTTTTTCAATAATTCTTATTCTGGAAAAGGTATTTATGAATGGAATATTGATGGTGGAAGTGATAATCATATTTTCACTCAATGTCATCGCATGCTTATGTATAGTTCTGCTTGTCAAACTTGTGGTAATAGTGATATTAGTACTGCACAAGCTATTACTGCTGGTTTTATTGGTCAACTTAAAGGTTGGTGGGATAATTATTTGACTCCCCAAAATAGAATGGAAATTTTTAATTCTATTAAAATTGAAAATGGTGAGACTAAAACCAATGTGGTTTACTCTTTGATTATTACTATTTTGGATCATTTTACTGGTCAATATACCAATAAATATGAAAATACCAGAACTCTTCTTTTAAATCTGAAGTGTAAAACTCTTACTGATTTCAGATGGTACAAAGATACTTTTTTATCTCGTATTTATGAGATTCCTGATTGTAATCAGGATATTTGGAAGAATAAATTTGTAGATGGTCTTCCTAATCTATTTGCTGAAAGAGTTAAGAAAACTCTTAGAAAGGATTCTGATTCAATCCATTATGGGTCTTATACTTTTGGTCAAATCATTAGTGTTTGTGTTCAGGAAGGATTAAATCTTTGTAATGAACTCAAATTAAAAAGGATAATCTTATGGAAAGAAAACAATTAGGTCAATTTTGTGATCAATTTGGATTAGATAATCCCAATTCTAAAAATAAAAATAATTTGACTAAAAATAATAAGATAGATTATAAAAGTAAATCTACTTATAAAAGAAGAAAACATAATTCTTCAAAACAGAAAGAAAAAGATCATGAAAATGATAAAAGTAAAAGATTTTTTTTTAAAAGAAGATATGATACAATTATTTGTAAAAAATGTAATAGGTCTGGTCATTATGCTAATCAGTGCTATGCAAAAGACAAGATTAAAAATCTTGATATTGATGAAGAGTTAAAAGAAACTCTTTTTAAAATTGTTATGAGTCCTAATATTGATACAAAATCAGAAAAGTCTTATAATGACCGTTCTTCTGTTAAATTCTCTTTGGATGATGATAATTCTGTTAAATTAGATAAAGAAAAGTGCAATGAATGTGTACTTGGAAAACCTTGTCTTAATTGTATTAGTAATACTGATAATACAAATAATATTGATAATGAGTTTTATAAACTCATGAGTCAATTTCAAGATATGAATATTAGTGTCTTAACTAATAATAATATTTTAGGATTTCTTAAACATAAAGATTCTAATTTAAGAGATAAAATCATTGAACAATTTCATGATTCTTCTAAGAATGAAGACAATGATAAAACTAGTCTTTCTAAAAAGATTGATGGTAATTATTATAATATGGGTGAATTAGAAAGACTTCTTCGCCTAAAAAATATAAAAAATAATCCAGTGACTATAAATGATTTAGTTCATGAGATTAATAATCTCAAAACTGATGTGAAGATTCTTCAAAAACAGAATACAAATCTTTCTGTTCGTCTTTCTTTTATTGAGAAAGGTAAAGAAAAAATTGAGGATAGTGAAACTAACTATAAAGCTCTTTCACAATACTTTGAAATTGATGACAATGTTAATATTGAGAAAAATCATTTATCTACTATTAATATGATTATATCACATAAATGGTATACTAAGATTTCTCTTCTTATAAATAATTCTTATAAGAAAGATTTTATTGCTATGATTGATAGTGGTGCTGATTTAAGTGTCATACAGTTAGGAATAATTCCTACTAAGTTTTTTGAAAAAACTACTCATTCACTTTCTCATGCAGGTGGAGGATCTTTAAAGATTAATTATAAGCTTAAAAATGCTTATGTTTGTGTAATTGGTTGTTGTATTTCTAATGACTTTTCTTATTCTTTGAAGACATCACTAGTCAAATGATTATTGGTCTTCCTTTTCTATTTAAAATATATCCTCTTATCTTTGTTGGTGAAAAAGGTATTACATGTACTTATAATGGTAAACCTATTACTTTCAAGTTTATCACTAAACCTATTCATAAGGTTCTTAATTTGATTCAAGATCAAATTAATAATAAAAATTGTCAAATCAATTTTCTTAAAGATGAGCTTAATTCTATTACTATAAGTGATAGATTAAATAATCTAAACTTACAGGATAAAATCAAATTTTTAATAAATAATTTTTTTATTGAAATTTGTAATGATTTTCCCAATGTTTTTTTGGGGATGTAAAAAAACATATAGTTTCTCTTCCTTATGAAGAAGATTTTAAAGAAAATAAAATTCCGACTAAGTCTAGACCTTGTCAAATGAACTCTGAATACTTAGAGTTATGTAAAAAGGAAATATCTTCCTTATTACAGAAGAATCTTATAACTCCTTTTAAATCTCATTGGTCTTGTACTGCTTTCTATGTTAATAAACATTCTGAGCAGGAACGCGGAGTTCCTCGATTGGTTATTAATTATAAACCTCTCAATAAGGTTTTGAAATGGATTAGACATCCTATTCCTAATAAAAAAGATCTTCTTGACAGATTAGTCAATGCTCTTATTTTCTCTAAATTTGATTTAAAATCAGGTTTTTAGCAAATTCAGATTAATCAACTTGATAGGTATAAAACTACCTTTAATGTTCCATTTGGTCATTATGAATGGACTGTTATGCCTTTTGGTCTTAAAAATGCTCCTTCTGAATTTCAACAAATTATGAATAATATTTTTAATCCTTATAGTGATTTTATTATTGTCTATATTGATGACATCCTTGTATTTTCTAAAGATGTAGAAATACATTTTAAACATCTTGATATGTTTAAAAACTTAGTCATTAAAAATGGTTTAGTTATTTCAAAACCTAAAATGGTTTTATTTCAGTGTAAAGTAAAATTTCTTGGTCATATTATTGATAAAGGTAATATTATTCCAATTCAAAGAAGTATTGAATTTGGTAATAAATTCCCTGATGTTATAACTGATAAAACTCAGTTACAAAGATTCTTAGGAAGCCTTAATTATGTGTCTTCTTATATTAAGAATCTTGCTGAAGATTCCGCTATCTTATATGATAGACTTAAAAAGAATCATTCTCCTTGGAATGATGATCATACTAAGGCTGTTATCAGGATAAAAGAAAATGTTAAAAATATTCCTTGTCTTATGCTAGCTCTTGGAAAAAAATTGTTGAAATTGATGCCTTAAATTTGAGGTATGGAGGTATTTTAAATCAAATTAATCCTGATAATAAAAAGGATTATATCATTAGATTTTATTCCGGTAAATAGAATAATAGTCAGAAAAATTATTCTGCTACAGCTAAAGAAATTCTTGCTATTGTCAAATGTGTCCTTAAATTTCAGGATAATTTATATAATCAGAAATTTACTATTAAAACTGATTGCAGGGCTACTACTTTTATGCTCTTCAAAGATTTTGAACATAATGTTTCTAAACAAATGTTTGCCCGATGACAATCTCATCTTGCTTATTTTGATTTTGAAATTGTTTATAAGCAAGGGAAAGATAATCATCTCCCAGATTTTTTAACTCGTGAATTTATTTCTTCATGGCAGTTATGAGCCAGTCTGGAAGAAGTTATTCCTCTTATAGAGGAAGGGGAGGCAGAGGATCTCTTATTTTACAACAAGGGAAGAAATCCCTTTACAACCAGAACATTTCTGGTATTGGTTCTTCTTCAAAAGGAGAAAATTTTGATAAGGAATTTCAAGAATTCCTCAAACAACGGAGCAAGAATATTCAAGTTCAGGACAATCCTTCAAAACCTGATGATGAGGAGTCATATTCTTCAGTCGCTTAGAAAGAATATAAATTCTTTGATTCTCCTAAGAGAGAATTGATTCTTGTCATCGAAGATGATGATGAAAAATTCAAAGAGTCCCCATGGATTCTTATGGATAAGTATTTTCCAGCTAATAGTTGGAATATGGAAACTTATAAGACGAGAGGATTTTATGAGAATATCCTCATTAGCCTTGGAAGTGTTTATATTCAACATTTTCCTCCAAAGAGTAAAGCGATAGATTACTCTAAATTTATCATTAAAAAAATCATCTCCATCCAAGAATGGGGTACTTCTCCTTTTGCTGAGAGAAGCATGACTAATGAAGTCACTAAAACAATTTACCAATACAATTATTGGGATTATCTACAAAATTTTTATAAAACTTTATTTTATCTGAATGCTAAGCATTCTCACACTTGGCTGATAAAAATTTGTGATAATATCAGTAGGAATCAAATTCCTAATTGACTTTTCTCCTGGTGGGAAAATTTTGGTACTATGACAGATATTTTGCCTGAAGAGATTAAATCTCTATTGGAAGAATATTCTATTAATTTTTCTTCATTAAAAACTCATAATACAAGTAGTAAAACTATTTGTATGTTTTTTGTTGATTCCGGAATCCTATTGGTCTGGAAATGGAGACCAGAATTCAGTTATACTGAAGATGGTATACCAAGTTTATGGAGGATCCATACTACGAGATTTTGGAATAACTTAAATGTTATTACTCTTGGCTCCCATGAGTCACATTTGCAGAAAAATATCAATAGGATTAAATCCAAAATAGAAGAATATAAAAAGTCTTCTGCTGAAAAGACTTCAAATAGTTTTTCTTCATTTTCTGAATATTCTAAGAAATATGTTGGTTTATTTCCCAAGGAAAAAATTATGGATCTTTATATGGATCATATCAAGAAAGATTTATTCAATGATATTGATTTTTCTGATTCAAAATCAGATGTCTCTATGATTTCCGGTTCTGAATTACAAGATGCTCAGGACCCAAATGAAGACTATCAAGACTTTTCTCTTCAAGAAAGTTTTGATCTTTTGAGAAATTCTCTTAAAGAGAAACTTAAGGAAAGAAAGTGTTAATGGAAGATTGGAGATTATATCTAAATAGCTCCAAACTAATGCCAGTTTCTAATATCTGGAAGGTCCCTTTTCATGTAATTTTTTATGAAAATAATAATGAAATCCGAGATAAAAATTATCTCAAAGTTCTGAAGAAGAAAATTAAGATTCTTGAAATATGTATTCCTGTACTGGAAAAAATGAGATACACTAATTGTTGGGAGATGAATTTTAATAAAGATTTATGATTTTGATTAGATCCCAAAACCCCTGAGTATGACATGTTCAGAATGATCTTGATAAGTTGAGTCAGGATTCAGTTTTTAGAATATTCAGGATGTTATCTGCAGAATGTATAGTCAGTAGATATAGTTCGGGATAATTTGAAGACTCAAGAGGATCTTGAGTAAATCAAGACTTCAAGAAGAAGACAAAGACATCGGTCGTTATAAACTACAAAGATTGGAAGACCACGAAGACTCGTAAGACTCAAGACACAAAGATCAAGACCGAGAAACTAAAGATCAAGAATATCAAGGCATGTAATTCTTGAAGAATCGGTGAGGTATTGAATGCTCAAGTATGAACCGAATGTTCGAGGCCTTGAATATATCTATCTGGAAGGATGCAATCTCGAGAAGATCGCGATTCCTTAGAAAGTTAGATATCCGCCAAGACATTCAAATGCGCATAAAAGGAACTAAGTCGAAGTGTTGTTAAGGTTATATCAAACTCGAGTTTGTAACCAAAAAGAGCCGTTGTTGAAGGTGTCTACCTTTAGCGAAGACAAAAGTCAAAAGAGAAAACAACATTGTACCATCTTGTACATCGACAAAGGATGTGTCTCTAAAAAGATGTCGGATGTACAAAAGTTCGATCGCAAAAAGTGAAGACCGACTACATGGAAAGGCTATTGCCTAGAAAGTGTTAGGGAGTTTCAAACCCTAAATATAGCCGTTTCACACACCACAAGAGGGAACTCATGAAAGTTTGTCTCTCCAACGGATAGTTTTCAAGAGTGACCTTGGTGTATGCCTATAAATCTTGGTGACCCTCTACATTGTAAGGTTACGGAAATTTATACATAACTTAAGAGCTCAAGCCTATTCTTGTAAAAGTTAAAAAGCACTCGAAAAACTTAGAATTTCCCAAGTGCTTCAATATTGAAAGAGCTCACTATACTAAGCCTAGCTTGATAAGAATTATCCAAAGCTTAGTCGAGATATCCTAACCCTTTGCATTGTGCTTCATTGTAAAGGATATCTCATCTAGTTGAAACCAACCAAGAAACCCCAAACCCTTGTGAAGGTAGTTGGAGTGTGTTTGTTGGTGAGAAGTGTTGTAAAGAGTTAGTAAACTACGCGGAGTAGTCGAAAAACTCTAGAGGAGAAGTTAGTAAGCTGTGGGTAGTCCGAAAGCTTGTGTGTGATTGAGTAAGTAAACTACGGAGGTAGTCGTAAAGCTCAAGGTCGGGTTGAGTAAGTAAACTACGTGGAGTAGTCCGAAAAACTCGGCCGAGAGTTGAGTAAGTAAACTACGAGGTAGTCGAGAAAAGCTCATAAGTTGATGGTGAATTTCTCTCAAGAGTCGGAGAGTGGACGTAGGAGCTTGAGTCTCTCGAACCACTATAATTGTTGTGTTCTTTATTGCTTTCCTTATGTGTGCTTATCTGTTGCATTGACTTGATTTTGAAAGCATACTTTTCGCGATATTCATTTGGAATCAATCCTTTGAAGTTGTTGCATAAGTGAATCACGGCCTAATCACTATTTCATAAAGGGAAGGTTTTACGCAAAGCTTAAAACGAAAGTATAAACTAAGGGGCAAACCATTCCGACAATCGAGTAGCTAGAACAGATAGTTACCAAACTGAGCGTACTCTTACGAGGGTTGATGAAGTTAGTTATCGATCCAAGCAACTCGAGGATCTCTGACACTTAGGACTCGGTTGGGATTATCCGAGGTTTTACGAAATTTCTCGGGATCATTGTCTCGATGAGACTTTGACTCGGAGCGTCGTGCTTCGAGAACCTAATCTTGAGGATTATCGACCCAAAGTGACCTCAAAGAAGAAAAAGTTTTAAAAAACCTTGAACACGTGTATTCCCCCCATACACGTGTAAGACTCGTTGCAGGGACCAACAAGTGGTATCGGAAGCGTTGGTTCAACTTGACCACTTTCTTTGTGTTGACCAAAGTTTTATTTTCAAAAATACTTGTGTGGTCTATCTCGAACTCGATCTTATTTCTTTGAAACCTTTTATTTTCAAGAGATCGAGAAAAATGTCTTCTAAAAACTTCCCATGTTCTCGGTGGAGAACTATGACCTATGGAGACCGAGAATGCAGGCTCATCGTATTCCAAACATGGCGTATGTGGAGAGTGGTCTCTCAAGGACCATTCCGGTTCTTGTAGTGAATTCAGAGGAGCGTAAGATGAGAGAATTGATCCTAGAGCAGAATTTCCTAAGTCGATGACCAACTGACTCACGAGGAGAGAAAGTTAGTCAATCTAGACTACATTGCAAAAGACACACTATCAAAGACAATTGATGATGGTGTGATGGAAATGATCTCTCAATTATGTATCTTGCTAAAGAGATTTGGGATACTTTATTTATTATGTGCCAAGGCGAGATCATATAAAAGAAAAACAAACTTTTCAATTGGCAATTGGAAAGTTTGGCGGTTTTGAAATGGATGATGGTGAATCAATAGACAAACCTGGAAGTCGATTCACTAAGCATCATGAATGATCTAAATGCACTTGGAAAGAAATACCCACAGAGAGAAGTTGCATTGAAAATACTTAGAGGTCTATCTAAGAAATGGGATATTCATGCAGTGGTGATTGAAAACACCAAGAATATTAACTCAATGCCTTACCAACAAGTCTTCTCTCGAAATGAAAGCCTATGAATTTGTAATTGATAAGAAATCCAAAAAAAGGCCGACAACAAAGATGATTCTTCATCGAGTAAGAATGTGGCCTTAAAAGCCAAAAGATAAAACACAGCAAAACTAGAGAGTCTCGAGAACCCCCATGCCAAAAATCGGGATGAGCTTGAGGAAAAGCTAAGATCGATGGCAAGAAGGTTTGATAGACTCAATAAGTAGATTTGGAAAAATAAAAAACTATTACGGGAACCACGGTACCGGAAGAAACCCGAGGACAGATCAAGCGAGAAGAAGAAATACACGAAAGTGAAGGATCTTCATCCAAAAGAAAGGACTCCAAGTCCAAAGAAGAAAAAATGATCGGGGATGATGATGCAACAGATGCTACAACTTCCGGAAGAAAGGTCACTTCAAAGATGATTATGCAGTTTTGAGTGCTAAGGAGAGAAGAGAAAGGCAAGCTATAAGAGACCGAAGTTCTCAGCAAAAAGGCCATGATTGCGGAAGAAAGAACACTCGAGGAGGATCTAGCTCTTCAGATGAGATATTCTCGATAAAGGAAAGTGATGACATCGTCTCGATGGCCATTGAGGAGGTAAACTCTTCTTTCTCTGTTGTTGCTCCTACACTAGCACAAGAGTTTTTCAAGTTCCATCGAAAAGCGGTCATTTTGACTGATGGATTCTTTCGAGAATCTGATGAAGGACTATGCTGTTTTGCAAGGACTGCTAAATCAAACTCAAGAGCAGAATAAGGAACTGAAAGCTGAAAATCTAAAATGGAAAGACTCTAGCAATATCGAAGTCACTTCTCAATTAATGGGAGCGCACTCGATGAACTGGATGTTTCGAAAGTACAACTCGAGAGAAAGAGAAGTTGATAGTGTCCCTAAGCGAAAAAGCTAGAGAAATCCATCAAGAGATTCATTAATCGAATCGAAGTTCAATGACCTCTCGAGAAGCATAAAACTCTACTGAATGTGAGGATAGTGCATGAAAAGTTAACTCTATTGAATAATGCATCTAATGTAATAGGTGAAATTGAGTTACCAGAGATGTGTGACTAAAAAACTGGATTGGGATATATTCGTGGGGAACCTCACAAGGTCATCTAAATGTTGCGTCAAGTAGCAAGAAGACTATCTTTGTAAAACCAGTGGCACCTACACTTCAAACTGAAGAAATGCCCAAGGTTGTAGACAAGGGAAAAGGACCTATGGTCTCAGTAAAACTGAATGATCAGGTTAGAAAGCCCAAACCTCAGGTGAAGGCAAGAAAACCTGGGCAGTCAGTTGGAAAGTTTCAGGCAAGTACTTCAAAGCCTCAGGCTAAGAATGCAAACTGAAAGGCTCCACATGAACCATCGAGGAATCCTCGGATGAGAAACACTTTCAGCAGAGACATTCTCAATGAAGAGACCAAGTCCTCAAATTATCTTTGAAAGACCAGATTTTCTGAGACAACCCGAACCTCACTTGCATAAGGGTAAAGGTTATCTGAAACCGCGGTCATCAAAGATTTAGACCGGTTGCACAAAAAGCCTAAGCATCCGAGCAGGAAGGCTGAACCAAAGAAGAACTCTAAGGCACATGTTCATGCTAAAGCTAGCACATATATATGAGTAAAACTCGCTAAGGCACCCGAGTAGTGGATGTATATGTTGATGTTTATGGAAGACAAATTAGCCACTCTAAAGTGATTAGAGTTGTCGAGGCGATTTGGATTCCGAAAAAGTCTGGTAACCTCGTGGGACCCTACACAAAATGGTTACCTAAGAATTGATCTATTTTTCGGGAGGAAAACCAGGCACTAAGATGATGAAAGATCACATGGCAGCGATGAAGCAGAGATGAAAAAAAAGCTCCCGATGTATGGTATCTTGACAAATGGATGCTCAAGACATATGACAGATTCAAGAAGATGCTCGATGACTATGTTGAACAAAAAGAGGCCCTGAGATCACTTTTGGAGATAACTCAAGGGGGACGGATCAAGGATATGGAACTTTGGAAGTCGACTAAGTTCATATCCATGGTGTTTCATATGTATCCGGATTGAAGCATAACTTGTTGTCAATTAGCCAATTTCGTGATAAGGGTTTCAATGTTGAGTTCTCCAAGAACTTATGCTTTGTGAAAGATGATACATCACGAAAGTATTCTCGACCGGGTACAAGAAAAGGGAATGTGTATCTTCTTCGATTGGAGTTCAACTCCTAAAGATACATGTTTAATTGCTAAAAGTTCCACAGATATACCCGGTTGGTTATGGCATAAAAAAGAATGAATCACCTAAACTTCAAAACCCTGAACAAGCTTGCAAGATTAGCTCTTGTGAGAGGGTTGCCTATTGAAGTGTTCAAGAAGGAACACATAAGTGATGCGTGCGAAAGGAAAACAAGTCAAAGCATCATTTAAAAGCAAAGTAGAAGTTTCTCTTGAGAGAATACTTGACTTTTGCATATGTATCTGTTTGGTCCTATAACACTGTGAGCACTAATATGGGGAAATACACATTGGTAGTAGTTGATGACTACTCAAGATATACTTGGGGGTCATATTCTTACTCAAGAAGAAAGAGACTCGAATAAAAATTTGCCCGAATTCACTTGAAAAGGCTCGAGAAGAATGAAAAATCTGAGTGTGGTCAAAATCAGATCGACAAAGGAACCCAGAGTTTATAAATCATATCATTTTCGATTATTGTGCAAAGAAATGGAATTCTACATGAAACATCAGTGCAAGGACCCCTCAACAAAATGGTGTTCTTTGAAAGAAGGAATGAGTTAGAAAGAAGTTAAAAGGACAATGATAGATGAAGTCGATATTCCTAAAAGATTTTGGTGAAAGGTAACAACCTTTGCATGCTACTCTCGAATAGATCCATGCCGACAAAAAGTCAAGGCAAAACGCCTTATGAGCTTTGGAATGAAATGAAGCCTCTTGTTTCTTTCTTTCGTGTGTTTGGTTGCAAGTGTTTCATACACAATAATGGTAAAGATCAGTTGAAAACATTTGATAGTAAAGCTGATGAAGGAATATTCTTAGGATATTCTGAAGTCAGTAAAGCTTTCAGAGTTTACAACTGTAGGACTCTTATTGTGGAGAAAACACCTCATGTTGTTTTTGATGAATCTGTTTGTGTTCAGAAGAAACAGGAACATGATGCAAATGAACTGACAAAGAGGATCACCAGATTAAGCCTGAAACAGAAAGATAAATCATCCACTGAATCTGAAAAGAAGAAGTCAGTCATTATCTATGATTGGAGTGACTCAGACTCAGACTTAGATAAAGAAGTTCAGGATGGAAATCAGGATGGTGAGACCCAGGAAAACCAACACTCCAAAGGTGACCAATGCGAGCAGACACGGTTCGGACTTCGGTGCACGTGATGCCAATGAAGAAGTGGTCACAACCGAGGTAATTTCGAATCTATCAACCAAAGGGGAACAAATGTCTCTGACAAATTGCGAATAAATTTCCACGAGGAAGATGATTCCCTTTCTCCTTTTTTTGTTGTTCCACGAGTTTGTCGATTTAATGAACCTAACATTTCAAATGTTGAGGATACCATTGAAGGGGAACATCAAGAAGGAAATGGTTAGATAGCCATCCTACAAGCTTTATTGTGGGTGATCTAACCGAAGGTGTTAAGACTAGAAGGTTCCATGGAGAGAGTGCACTATTACGCTTCCTATCGGAGAAAGAACTCTTGAGATTGGTGAAGCTCTACAAGATTCTCATCGGATTCTTGCCATGCAAGATGAGTGAATCAATTCTCGAGGAATGAAGTATGGGGAGCTAGTAGATAGACCAGAAAGGCACAATGTCATTGGAACCAAGTGGGTTTTCAAGAACAAAGAGATGAAAACAACAACATTGTGAGAAACAAAGGCAAAATTTAGTTGCCACAAGGTTATTCCCAAGAAGAAGGCTTGGATTATGATGAAACCTTTGCTCTTGTTGCAAGACTAGAAGCCATCAGATTGTTTCTTGCATATGTTGCCCACATGAAGTTCACAGTCTATCAGATGGATGTGAAAAGTGCATTTCTAAACGGCGTGCTTAAAGAAGAGGTTTATGTGGAACAACCTCCTGGTTTCAAACAGAATGATCAAGTTTACAGGCTAAGAAAAGCTTTGTATGGTCTTAAACAAGCACCCGAGCATGGTATGATACTCTTGACCGGTTTTTTCTTGACCATGGTTTTGTCAAAGGAACTGTTGATAGAACTCTGTTCAGGATAGAGGATGGGGAAGATATCTTACTAGTTCAGATATATGTTGATGACATCATTTTTGGATCTCCAAACCATCAGCTGTGTGAAAAGTTTTCAACACTGATGAAAGGCAAGTTTGAGATGTCAATGATGGGAGAGATGAATTTCTTTCTAGTACTTCAAGTGAAACAATCAAAGGAAGGAATATTCATCAACCAGGCAAAGTACACCGTAGATCCGATTGCCAAATATGGTGTCTGATTGCAATCTGCTTAGAATTCCCATGAATACTAACTACAAGATGGATCCGATTTCGAAGGAAAATCAGTAAGTCATACCGATTATAGAGGAATCATTGGATCATTGCTCTATCTCACAGCAAGTAGGCCGAATATAACATTTGCTGTTGGGATATGTGCAAGATACCAAGCTAATCCTAAGGCTAGTCACATGGATGCTGCCAAAAAGATACTGAAATATCTTAAGGGCACAATGAATAGAGGATTATGGTATCGAAAATGATAACCTAGAGTTAAGTGGTTACTTTCGAGATCGATTATGGAGGATCTGCAATTGACAGAAGTCCACTTCAGAACTTGTCAATTTCTAGGAAGCAAGCCGATTTCTTGGTTTTCGAAGAAAGCAGGACCTCAAGAGCAACAAAGTACTCACGAAATTTTTAATATATGGTCGCAGTGAAGTCTGGCCAGGTACTGCAATTCTTTCGCTCGGACAACAATTGAGGGATTATAAAGTTGTAGCCAATGAAGTACCAATATTTTGTGACAATAATAGTGTCATTGCTATTTCACAAAACCGGTATTGCACACCAAATGCAAGCATGTGGATATCGGACATCACTTCATCGAGAGATCATGTCGAGAAGAAGGACATAAGGATGGAGAAAATTCATCTCGATAAGAGAGTGATATCTTGACTAAACCTTTTGGCGTAGAATCAAGATTTCAAGAACTTTCAAATTTGAATTAGGGATCTAGAACAGTGTATAGAATAAAATCGAAAAATTGAAGGTTTTCGGATCATGAAGTTTTCTCGTAATCCTTACGAGAAGCTCAGATAAAATGGAAATCTTGAATCAATCTCGAGAAAACTCAAGAATATCTTCGAACCAATTCAAGATTTCAAGATATTATCGACATTTTATCAAGATCGAAAGATAAGAAGACCGATAGAGGGAAATTGGTCTCAAGAAGTAATGACTATGCGATCCATTTATTGCTCAAGTAAATTCAAGAATCATTCTAATAAATATAAAAACACCGAGGAATGTTTTTTTGGGGGGGATCGTTTTAAATTCGAAGAAGGTCAACAGTCATTTAATGCTCGCTACATTAATGACCAATGAGGATGTTTTTTGGCGGCTTTTTTTCGGAGATCGTTCGGTTCAGATAATTCCGATTAATGGGAGATTAATCTCAACCGTTGTTACTCACCTAACCAACACGATTCCCCACGATCTCAAGGCTATATAAACCCCAATCAGCCATTCAAGCCAAAATTTTTTATCAAACCCTTCATTTTCAAATTCTCGCAGTAATTAAAAATCCCTTTGCCTTTAAATTCTCCAAACCCTAAAGCTTTCCTTCTTCAATCAAACTCTAAAATGGCTCCAACCCCATTCGAGAGATTAGCCAAACCAACAAGTCAAATGTACGAAGTTCATTTGTCTCACTCGAAAAGCACAACCAACTCAAAGCCGTAAGAGGAGGCTCAAGATATGATTCGATCGCTAAACTCACCCAACTAATGCAAAACCCACTGCACCGGGGAGTTTGCGAAAAGAGGTAATCAAATTCATCTCAGAACTTGAAGATAGATGAAGAGGGTTGTATGCATTCTAAGTTAATCAGATCACACTTAGAGCAAATCATCCAAATACGTCGATTTTGAGAGGGATCTCAGATATTGTTCCGAAAAATATGAATGATGTTTTTTGAGCTCGCGGATAGAGGAGAGGATCCTACGATGTATATGGGAAGAGAGCAGAGTACTTAGATAGGATTGCCGAGAATCTGTTAAGTTTGAGGCGACACCGCATAAAAAGGCACTGAAGCCACAATATCGTGTGTTGATGGATATTGTGAGCAAGTGCATCATGAGTCTTGGGGGAGTTTTGAGCAGATAAGTACTCAAGCTCAGATTGATGGCGGCGATGAAGCTTTCACCCACCACAGATTTCAACCGGCCGAAATTCGATCCAGACGGTGAGTGAAAGCGGACCAAAGTTTTGAGGAAGATTGTGGGCGATCTCAATCAAAGGCAAGATCCACCATGCCACCAAAATTGCTTACATTTTGGAGATGTGCAGAGAGGAGGAGGATATCTTCGCCAATTCGACCCCCATTTCCTAAATCCAAAATTCTCCTTAAACCCATTCTTCGCAAAGGAAGGTGTCATCGGGGAAGAGAGAAAAGAAGGTAGAATCACCTTCAAGCCGCTGAAAAGAGACCCAACAAACTAGGGGGAAGATGTTGTTGGAGGCAAAGATGGAGCATGGAGCAAAAATGATGAAACGAAGAATCTTGCTCCAAAAAACACGTAAGATTGGTGGTTCTCACCGATGAAGATGGAAGTGATTACGAAGAGATTCAACCTCGAGGGCCAAACCGCCGAGTTCACCATTACAAGTGTTGGCTCGAGGTTATCTCGAGGACATGAGGATCGAGGAGGAGCGGTCTTTTTCCGAGGTGCTCGAGACATCGCTTCAAGACAGATAAAATTTCTCAGGAAATTTTCAAAGCTTATCGAGACCTCGAGAGATGCCTACCTCGGTGTGCAGCTCGAGACAGAAGAAACCCAATTTCTCAGTCGATCTGAAGATGTGCAAGCTCGGATCGACGAGCCAACTCGGACTCAAAATCGAGGATATACGATTCGACCTCGGAACCCACACGATACAAACCGAGGACGATCAAGACAAACTTCGAATCTTTGGCGAGACTCGGAGCAGAATAGTCTTGATGAGCTCTGGTGATCTACTTCTTGATCCCTTAGCGAAACTTCAAATGAACCGAGAGTCTTAGATGGAAGAAGGGCGTAGGTGAAGAAGGCGAGTGGAGGAGCAAGGGGAACGGTTCATACTTGGCCGATACCTCGAAGCTCGGCTCATATCCCGTCTGCAAGATATTTTCTTGATTAAGGACAATCAGATTTATCCTCAATCGACTCTTCCAAGAGATGCTTGATATTCCGCTTTTAGAGGGAAGATTGGTGGAATGAGGAGACAGCTTTTCGACCGACTTCTCGTGGTTCAAAAGGACAAAGCTCGGGGATGAAAACTCCGATTTTGATGAATTTGGTTGTAGGAAGTTAGCCGTGAGGAGAGCAACCGAAGTTGGTGCCCCAGCGGAGACAAATCTCAAGATGGAGATGGGGACCAACAGGAGATGTTGAGAAGCGATCTCAGATTGAACATGAGACTTCAAGGTCGATCAACTCGATCTAGTCAACATCGTAATGTTGATAGTACTCTTGATCGAGGCGCATTTGGAGGCTGGAGCTCGAATGGTTTGGAGCTCAAAATGATCGACAAACAGGGAGGTACAAAAAGATTCACGAGATTGATCTCACTCATCCGATAGAGAAACTTGAGAAGGTTGAGCCAATGATGATCAAGATTGCTCGGATGGAAGAAACGTTGGCCAATCAAGCTCAAAAGATGGACCGGTCTTAGTCACTCTTCGTGAATCGGTACAAATTCAAAACACTCTAACCACCCGGATGATCTCCATGGAAGGAAAGCTAAATGAGAAGTCGGAGGGAGTCAAGGCCGAAGTTAAGTAATGAATGAAGCGTAAAACACTAGGAAAGTTTCGATTTCTAGAGGTGAACCGCGTAAAAGAATGAGGTGCTAATCAAGTCTGCTTTGTTGAGGAAATGAGCTCAATGCTCATGACCAAGATGACAGAGATGTTCAAAGAAGCACTCTTCGGACGGTTTGCCCACTTATCTGAAGAATTTTTCGTGGCCAAGAACCATCTATGAAATTTGGAAGATGAACAAGATCGGATAAGCGAGGAGAAGTTATTTGTGTAAGCAAAGAGCAATATCACATGGACACAACACTCTCGAGCTTCTTCAAAATTACGGTGCGAAGGGGAAAAGGAAGTCAAGATCTCGTAAAGTTCATGGCACGTACTTTGGAGAAGAAGGCTCGAAAGATCTTTGAAATGTATAATCTAGCAAAAGCCTTTAAAAGAAGCTCTGAGCTCTTGAGAAGTTGAAGTTCGCTCGGGGTAGAAAAGCCTATCTACACTCGAAGTTTTCGGCAAGCTATGCTTGATGTTGCAAGAGAGAAACCGAAGTCTTTAGAGCAAAGGTTGGAACAAGCCAGTGCTTCTTTGAATCGCCTATGAAGAGGAAAGCCTTGGGCGTTGTTCAACCCGAAGCAAACGCAAAGGCTTCTAAGCCAATCGAGAAAACCGATTACGGATAATGAAGAAAGCAAGAACAACCGGTGGAATCTGAGTTTCAACCTCGGAAGAAAGTCTTCAACACGAGAAATGCTCAAGACACTCCAAGAAGAACAAGAAGAAAGTCTGCGCCGGTCTCGGGAATGTCTGTGATCAGAAAGAAGATAGACGAAGAGCAGAAGCGAAGGAGTGATTTCAGGAAGTTTGCGAGCAAGAGGAAAGGAACATCAAAAGCACTAAAGTGGCCCCACTTTGATAAATGGATGCCTATCAAACTCAACGATATGTGGGAAGAAGTCAAGAGGACCATACGGTTCAATTATGATGTTCTCGGGGAATGGAGAGGGGAAAGCTCGGACGGAATGAAGCTTTCATTGAATACCTTCTTATCTTCTATCCAAAGTATCTACAGAGCTGGATTAACTTTGCGGATGAAGGAGAAGTACAGATAGTAGCCCCTGGTCCATATTCCTATCCACCTCCAAAACTTGATAATGGCTTGGTGAATGAGAAGACCATTACTCAAGAAATTGCTCATATCTTTGTCTGGTTGGGTTTAACAGAAACAATCCAGGACATCATCAAGGAAAGAAATGATTTGAAGAAGAGATTTTTTTGGAATGTTTGACTGGAGGTGCCGTGATGAAGTTGAGAATGAAGCAAATCAAGAAGCAGAAGATCAAGAGCCAAAATCAAGATCAAGACTCAGAAGATTTTGTAATCTTTATATTTTGTCTTTTTGATTTTGTTGATAAACTCATTGTAATATGTAACGGGATACCAATCATCAATGAAGATTTATCATTATGCTCAAAAGATAATATCTCATTATCTTATTTACATGTATTTTATTTTGATATGCCTGAATGAATGTCTCTGAACTGATTGTATGATTGATAAGGGAGAAATTGTTTAAGTATTTGGTAATGAACTAGTTAAAGAGATTCATTACTGAAGAAATTGCTGAATGATTAAACTGTTGAGAAACTCTGAAATTGTTGAGAGATTCTCTGATTTAAGAAATTGTTAGGAGACAACCAATCTTGAAATAGGATAAACCTGAAACCACGAGTATAGGTTATTTGTTTGTAACAAGATAGGTTTTGGCATCATCAAAAAGGGGAAAATGTTGGGAGATGAATTTTAATAAAGATTTATGATTTTGATTAGATCCCAAAACCCCTGAGTATGACATGTTCAGAATGATCTTGATAAGTTGAGTCAGGATTCAGTTTTTAGAATATTCAGGATGTTATCTGCAGAATGTATAGTCAGCAGATATAGTTCAGGATAAATTTTGAAGACTCTCGATGGATCTTGAAAATCAAGACTCAAAGAAGACTCAAAGACATCGGTCATTATAAACTACAAAGATTGAAGACCACGAGACTCGAGAAGACTAAGATCAAGACCGAGAAACTAAAGATCAAGAATATCAAGGCCGCGATAATTCTTGAAGAATCGGTGAGGTCTTGAATGCTCGATTATGAACTTTGAATGTTCCGAGGCACTGAATATATCTATCTGAAGGATGCAATACTGAGAAGATCGCGATTCCTTAGAAAGTTAGATATCTGCCAAGACATTCAAATGCAGACAAAAGGAACTAAGTCAGAAGTGTTGTTAAGGTTATATCAAACTCAGAGTTTGTAACAAAAAAGAGTTGAAGGTGTCTACCTTTGGCGAAGACAAAAGTCAAAAAGAAAAGACAACATTGTACCACCGACATCGACAGCCTTGTGGTCTCTAAAAAAAAGATGTCAGATGTACAAAAGTTCCAGACTGCAAAAAGTGAAGACCGACTACATGGAAGGCTATTGCCTAGAAAGTGTTAGGGAGTTTCAAACCCTAAATATAGCCGTTTCACACACCACAAGAGGGAACTCTCTGTTTGTCTCTCTAACGGATAGTTTTCAAGAGTGACCTTGGTGTATGCCTATAAATACTGGTGACCCTCTACATTGTAAGGTTACGGGAAATTTATACGCAACTTAAGAGCTCAAGCCTATTCTTGTAAAAGTTAAAAGCACTCGAAAAACTTAGAATTTCCCAAGTGCTTCAATATTGAAGAGAGCTCACTATACTAAGCCTAGCTTGATAAGAATTATCAAAGCTTAGTCGAGATATCTAACCCTTTTCATTGTGCTTCATTGTAAAGGATATCTCATCCTAGTTGGAAACCAACCAAGAAACCCCAAACCCTTGTGAAGGTAGTTGGAGTGTGTTTGTTGGTGAGAAGTGTTGTAAAGAGTTAGTAAACTACGCGGAGTAGCAGAGAGAAAACTCTAGAGGAGAAGTTAGTAAGCTCGGGGTAGTCCGAAAGCTTGTGTGTGATTGAGTAAGTAAACTACGGAGGTAGCAATCTAAAGCTCAAGGTCGGGTTGAGTAAAGTAAACCACATTGGAGTAGTCGAAAACTCGTAGGGCGAAGTTGAGTAAGTAAACTACGAGGTAGTCGAAAGCTCATAAGTTTATAGTGAATTTCTCGAAGAGTCGGGAGAAAGTGGACGTAGGAGCTTGAGTCTACGAACCACTATAATTGTTGTGTTCTTTATTGCTTCCTTATCTGTGCTTTTATCATTTGCATTGACTTGATTTTGAAAGCATACTTTTTCTTCGATATTCGATTTGGAATCAATCCTTTGAAGTTGCATAAGTGAATCGACCCTAATCACTATTTCATAAAGGAAGGTTTTACGCAAAGCTTAAAGCGAGTATAAACTAAGGGCCAAACCATTCCGCACAACCGAGTATTTAGAACATATAGTTACCAAATCAACGCATTACTCTTACGAGGGTTCGATTAAGTTAGTTATCGATCCAAGCAACTCGGGATCTCGACTTTCGGGACTCGGTTGGGATTATCTCGAGGTTTCGAAAGCATTTCGGGATCACTGCGTCTCGAGAGACTTTGACTCGGAGCGATCTGTGCTTCTCGAACCTAATCTTGGGATTATCGACCCAAAAGTGACCTCGATTGAGAAAAAGTTTTAAAAACACTGAACACGTGTATTCCCCCCCATACACGTGTAAGACTCGTTTGCACCGGGACCAACACTAATGATATTGATGAAGGAAGACATTATCCTCATTCCTTAAAAGGATTTAAGAAGACTCTATTTCTTTTGAAGAAACAAGCTTCACTAATGGCGATTTAGAGAAGACTTTGATTTAGCACATTTCAGCAAAATATGGCTACAGTATCAGACAAAATCAAATTTCGTCATTGCTTGCATCAGCAGATAAAGTACTATTCATGAATATTGTCGTGACAGCAGAGCACTGTTTCGTATGTCCCATGCGACACGTGTTGTTGGTTTTGTCCAAACATTTTTTTTACTGTATTATTCTACACGCGTCCGAATATTCAGATATTGTCATTCTTTTTAAATGAAAAATGTAATCCAAATATGCAAAATGTTAAAAATAAATATACACATCAAAAAATGAATCTATAAATGTACACATCAAAAAAATAATATACTATAAATTATAAATTTCAACTAACTTCTTCGTATGTAACAATTGTATAATGGCATGAATATTGAATCAACATGATATGAAATTGCAAATACTTCATGCTTAAAACATATATTATAGTAATTTAATAGGTATTATTTGAATAATTTAATAGGTATTTTATTATATCATAAAAGAGAATTTGGCCAACATAAACAAATTATATATAGGATCGGATTATTATATTAAAAGAGAATTTTGCCAACATAAACAAATTATATATAAGATCGGATTATTATATTAAAAGAGAATTTTGTGTGACTTACGTGATATAAATCTTCACTTGAACCTTCACTCGGGTGAAATACTAATACAATATAACACTCAAATTTTTGCTCTACAGTATTTCCCACCCGTCCACATTAAATTTCACCGCCCGTATTTATTGTTCGGTCAAACGCATTCAATTTAAAGCTGAAACGGCCTGCTGTCGCCTGGCACGCGCGACACCAGAGGACTGTGTCGCCTGACGTGCGCGACAGCAGGGTCCTGTGTCGCCTGACATACGCGACAGCATGGACATCTGTCGTATGCATGGTGCAATTTCAAAGTTTAATTTTTTTTTTCGAGCCAACTTTTGCTATATATACTCTCCACCTCTTTCATTTTCACACCACTACTACAACTTACAATATATATACACACTCTCTAGTTCCCTCCATCCACCTCCGACCACCGCCAAAAGCCGCCGACCGCCGCCGACCACCCAGAGTTGATTTTTTTTTATATTTTCTTGTCTTGTTTAACTTTCCAACACATAATAACTCAATCTATATTTCATTAACAGCCACCTCCGTCCGCCGCTGCTATCTATTAGCCACATCTGACCGCCTCCGCCATTTTAATCTCCGACCGACCGCCTCCACCATATTCAAAGTATGTTTTATTATTTTTTAATTGTGGAATTGTTTAATTATATGTATACATACATGCACTTTGAATTGATATAAGGTGTTAGTTGAATTACTATAAGTTGAATTGCTATAGTGTATTAGTTGAATTGCTATAAGGTATTAGTTGAATTGCTATAAGGTGTTAGTTGAATCAGTATTAGTTTAATTGCTATATTATAATTTTTTGAATTGCTATAGTTGAATTGATATAAGGTGTTAGTTGAATTGCTATAAGGTATTAGTTGAACTGATATGAGTGTTTGCCGAAATTTTAAGTGTGTTTATAAAAAGTAGTCGAATTGTTTTAAAGTATTAGTTGAATTGCTATATTATATGCGTTGAATTGCTATAATGTATTAGTTGAATTGCTATAAGGTATTAGTTGAACTGATGTAATGTATTAGTTAATAATATAAAATACAAAAAAATCAATATGTTTAAACTAACAATAAATTATGTATAATCTAAAAAATTGGGTGCAAATATATATATAATTTTTATATAATTGAAAAAAAAATCAAACTAAAATAAATGTAATCTGTGTTATTATAAAAATGTGAATGTAACATAAAAAAATTATCCCATATTGTAAGTCGAACTAAAAAAATTCAAACTAAAAAAATCAAACTAAAATAATTGAAAAAAAAAATCAAACTAAAATTATTAAACTAACAATAAATACATGAATAATAAATGTAACATATAAAAGATAATATAGAATGTGTATATATCTGTGTTTGTGTGGGTAGAATCTGTACAAAAATTTTAAAAAATCGACCTAAAATATTAAAAAAAAAACCCATTTAATTTGTAAAATATTATATATATATATATATATAAAATATTCACATCAACTAAATAAAAACACACATAAATTATTTCGTAATAAGAAGAATAATAATTTTCCAAACTAAATAATAACTTATTGTTGGTCCCGGTGCTAAAGAGTCTCACACGTGTATGGGGGGGGGAATACACATGTTCAGTGATTTTTAAAACTTTTCTTTCACTGAGGTCAGATGGGTCAGGTTGTCCTGATGATTTGGTCCTGAGAAGCACAGATCGCCCTGAGTCAAAGTCTACCTGAGACAATGATCCTGAGCTGATTTCAGAAGCCTCAAATTATCCCAACTGAGCCTGAGTTTTTTTTTCCAGAGATCCTGAGCTGCTTGGATCAGATAACTATCTTACTGAACACTCAGTAGAGTTAGTTCAGTTTGGTAACTATCTGTTCTAGCTACTTAAGTGTGCGGAATGGTTGGCCCTAAGTTAATACTCGTTTTTAGCTTTGCTGAAAACCTTCCTTTTAATGAAATAGTGATTAAGGCTGTGATCAGTTGATGCA
>JBBCBC010000309.1:0-26282 GCA_037126765.1 Stenogyne calaminthoides
AATATTTATTCTATTAATAAATCTTTAAACACACCACCCAATTTATTATGAGCTCGAGAGACGATTAACTATTGAGAGGGTAGTAGATGATCTTGGGTGTTTTTTTGAGTTGTATTACACTAGCTAGGTATAAATACATGCTTTTGTAGTGTTTCCTTTGGATTGAATAGATTGAAAAATGGTTCTAATTCATTATTTAGTGATCAACCCTATAGAAAAATGCACAATACCATTTAAATGAGTCGTTAGCCATAAATGGATTTCTAAATATTGCAATTGTCTTGGAATCACTTCTCTTTATTTGTTGTTTTTTGTATTTTTCATGTCTTTAGCTTGTTGTTGATTTGAATTGGGCTAGTTTTAATTGTTTTCTTAGTGACATTTTAGTTAGCATTTAGAATTAGTCTTTAGTTTTTACAACCTTCCTAAAATTCAATCGTGTCTAGATAGAATCGAGCTAACGAAAATCACTTTTACACTAACCCTTCCCTGTGGGATCGACTCGTACTTACCACAATAGAATTAGACACCGTACACTTGCGGTTGACTATTTTTACGTGTTGAGAAAATACGGAACACCTACCCATTTAGTAAATAGATCTTTTTGTTATTTTTTTTAAAATACACATAAATATCAAAATTACCCATTCCATCGATTTAAATGTGAAATATTGATTTTACTTTTCGAAAATATTTTTTGAATTTTTATAGTAAGTTCTAGAAAATTTTCAAAATTCATGTATATACTTTGAAAAAAAAAATCAAAATTTTACATGTGAAAAATGATTATTTTGGTTGGAAATATTTTTCGAGATCTTTCATGTTATTTGAGAAATATTTTCGAATTATTGTACTAACTTCGAAAAGTTTTTTCATCGGTTTACATGTGAAATATTGATTCTATTGTTCGAAAATATTTTTTGAATTTTTATAGCAAGTTCGAGAAAATTTTCCGAATTTATGTACATAATTCGAAATTTTTTTCCAAAATTTTATATGTGAAAAAATGAGAGGGCCGGAATGTATAAGAAAGTATAAATTAGGGTATTTTGGAAAATTCAGAGCGAATGTATTTATCATACGAGTGGTGTATTAATCATGATGGTGTATTTACTAAAAAGGTAGGCGTGTGTAGGTAGAGCGGGTTTGTGGGCGTAAGTCAGAGGTGGGGGTGAATAGACTAAAAACTTTTTGTCTTGGTCGGTGTGATGGCGGTTAGCCTTTGATCAGTCTTGAGTGAATCGGTTTTGGTGATAACTAACTTACTAATCGCTGGCCGGATCGATTCAGTTGTAACTATCAGTTTAACTGATGTGTGCGGAAGCTTAAGTTTTACCCGTGAAAAATCAGTTTTTATAAATCAGATTCCAAAGTTAGTCTTTTAACCAGTTGACTGAAGTGTCAAGCTTGATCAGATCAGAAGCTTGGTGCTAGTTGATCTCAACTTAGAATATGTATGCGCTTTAAAGGTTATGCAATTGTGTAGACAATTAATCAAAGCAGTAAAGGCACACAAGATTTATAGTGGTTCGGACTAACCAAATTTCACGTCCACTCTTCCCTATCACAAGGGCACCAACTTAACCAACCCGGACTTAGTTTTATGTGTTAGTCCAACACAAGATTAATCGACATATATTTAAGGAGTTCTCACTTTCAACCGATCCCCAAATCGTAACTAGAAACCCTAGTCTAAAATCTTGCTAAACAACTTAACCTAACTTGGGTTTTGGATAATATTGTTTTGGTTCCAACTATGAAATTTTTTCTAGTGTTTAAGGTAGCCTATCAGCTAGATGAAAAGATTTCTATGCTAAGAACTTATGGGATGAACACTTAATAAAATAATCTTCTTGATCGTGTTCTTCGTCTAAAAATCCCGATAATTGCTTGAGCTTCTTGATTGTTCGGTGTTTCCGTGTCTTCACTCAAGTGTGATCCCATATTTATAGACCTTGAAATCAAAGAGCCGTTGGAGAGCAATTTGAATTTGAAGCTATATTTGGCAGTTTTGCAGGATTGATGTGACGTCTTGAGAGCGACATACGGCCGAAGCGTGAACTTGTATTTTATAGCCGTTAGAGAGAGCAAGATCAAATCCCGTGAATTCTTGCATTTCAGATCATACGCGGTCTAGTTCTTATTGGTTACAGACGCCACTTTTAGTTGTTGTTCTTCCAACTAAGGTTGACATTCTTCTTGTTTGGATCATCGGTAGTATGATTAGGTGAAACATCGATTTTTCACCGGTGAGTCGACTTGATCGGTTTAACTAATCGACCACCGATGGAGTCTTCGTGTGTCGGTTGACTTAGCTTCAACTAGCAGAGACTCGGTGATGTAGGTCTTCTAGTCCGATCTTACGGAAGTCATCGATCTTCAAGTATTACGAGTTTGAGCTTTATGACTTCGGTAGAGATATCGATTAGATCGGATCGATCGATCTTACATTTCTTCTCTAGCATTCGGCCCGCTCGGATATCACCGTTCTTTCGATCTTCAGATTCGACTCATACATATTGAGGTTCCCCCTCAATATGTGACCTATCTATTACATCAGTTGTTCTATACAGTAATTATCAACTGGTATTCTATAAACGGTAATATAAACATCAGTCAGCTAACAGGTCTGACTGGTCCTATTACATGTGTTTTTGGAACTTTTATCAAAACTATAAATTTCCCAACAATTTCCCCTTTTTGATAAAACCAAAACACATGAGAAACCAAACACAATTGATAAATATAGAACAGTAAAGAGCACATAATCGAAGACAAATGATTTTGTCTTAGGATCAGAAAATAAACTTTTCTCATTAGATATGTTGATTACATGTTACATCAGAAAAGTTTGAATTTAAAAGCAGCTGATCCTGAGAAGTCTTCTGATTCTTCACTCTTTAGGCTTGTATCCTTCTGGCATCTCTCTTTGATCTTGAGGTACGTTGAAAATCTGATATAGTTTCCATTTGACATCATTGGTCCTGCTGAGGATCAGTTATGTGCGTTTTGCTCAGGATGTCAAAATAGAATCTCGAAATGCCACTATCAAATGAGCCATCCGCTTTCTTCGAGTAATCCAAGCAGATCATACTCTTGGCGAGATATTTTTACATTGATAAGTTTGGCCTCATTTTCCAGATACTTCAGAAAATCTGGATATTTATTTTCTAACCAGTTGAGGAATTCATCATCTGGAGATTCTTCTCGTGGAACAAGATCAAGAAAAAAAGCGTCCAGAAGCCATTCACCGATCTTATTCCATTCCTCAAACCTCTTAAGATGCGGCGAAGTTTTTGGAATGATCTCATCAACTCTTGCAAACCGAGGTTCTAATCTGATTTTCCAAATTTTCCTTTCTTCGCTCTCGATCTGAATCTTTTCTTGATTTTACGCCTCATTAATTTTTACGCCCTTATTTCTTCTTTGCTTTTTTTGGGCCTCTTCAAAGAACTTTTGCTCTTTGGGCGATTTCTCGGCCAGTTCATTTATCGGCTCATGTCTGGCTAACAGTGCTTCTTGTGACTATTTTAGTCCGAGTGGTGGGTGCAAGTTGTGATGTCCCAAAGACACGCAAAGAACCCCGCTTTTCTTGCCTTTGACTTTTCCATCTTTTCAGAGACTTCAAGAAGAAAGAGATCCGGATGGTCTAGTCTTTGTCCATAGCTTCAACCGTCTCGAATTAGGTCTTTGGTTGTTCTAATCATGTCGCTTGGTTTTCACTCCGGCCCTTCCCCCTTTTGGTTTGATCAAAAGAGCCGTGAGGTGGGAAGTTAGGGATCCAAAATCGATCGATATTGCCTCGTTGAGATCCGCAATGATAAACACCGAACTTGAGCAGTTAGATGTTGAACCTTCGAGATCTTCGACCTTGGACAGATTCCATGGCAAGAGAGAGTGTAAAAATCGGTTTGTCAAGTTTCTCTTCGTTAATTCGAGCTTTTCAAAGGAGCATCGAAAAGAAACTTGTTGTTGATCCACGAATCACCTTGTCATCAACGGATTTTATAAGTTCGCGCAACCACGGTGGTCACAGTTTGGGAGAACGATCTTTGATTGCCTCAACTGGGAAATAACCAATTCCCTTTGATTCATTATTTCTTTGAGGCCAATCTGCCGACGATCGCCTATCACTCCCTCAACTTCTTCTTTCGTGATCTTTGAGACAAGATCGGATCTCCGGTTGATCGTGTGATGTGAGATGTTTGAATGTTTTTCGTCACGAATCGATTTCATTGTTTTGCGCCTCCGGTGGTTGGTCATGAACCGCAGCACGGGGTTCCACTATCATCGGCAGCTTCAGATCCTTCATTCAGAAGACCGCTTCAGAGCTTCTTCAGCCTATCTCGGTTCGCTTTTGATGCTTAACCCCAACTTCCCCGTGGATCGAGCTTTGATAGATTCAGTAGTTATCACCGAGCCGGTGATCCTACTTTAGCAGATTTCCTCATATCAAAATCAAAATCTCGCAAACTCATCGACCGCCCATCCTGCTCAATAATCATTATAAAATCCGAGAAGCTTTTAAATGAGATCTCTCTAGTGAGGATCTCCATAACTTCTTCTCTAATAGCAGGATGGGCGACCCGATTCGATACATCTCATCAATTTTCGCTCGATTTGCATTCGACCATTTTCCCGTGATGGTCTTTTTTTGATGATCTAGAAACTCAGAATTGTCCTGTCTGCATTCCGGTTGATGAGAAGTGGAGGGTTCTCCGTGGTGCTTGAGTAGGTGGAAGTTGTCCGATTGGCTCGACCAGCGAGAGGTTCTCATTGTGGAGTCAGCGCACGGTTCCACAGGTAAGTTTTACTGTTCGCGAACCGATGTAGTTTCAGGTGTTCCGGCAGCGGGAGTGAAGGAGAAACATGCTCAAAGAACCAAGATGGTCCGAAAGGTGAATCGGGCCGAGTTGGAGGTTGGAGATCGTTCATCTCGTGCTTCTTCCTAATGTTCCGCGAGCTCTCACCGGAAGTTCGTCTGTCGATTTTCACCGCATTTTTTTTGGGCGATCAGCCGATCGGCCCTCCTTCTTCATCGACTCATCTTCTAGAAAACAGAGTCATGGAGGCTCGCCTTCTTGACCTCTTCTCCGGCCTTCACCAGTTTTTCTTTTCTTTTTTCAGGGGGCATCTGGTGTAGACGTGGTTGCTTTCTTGCTTTTTCCTTCGCCTTTTTGGGGTGTGGGCGCGATATCATCGCTGTGGTCCAAATATGGTCAAGTGGTGGAGAGGAAAGCCTTGTAGGACTTCAAATCCATTCTCGTCCCATTTGGCATTTGGCATTTTGTCCTTTAGGATAATCGCAACCTTGTTGAGATTGGGCCGATCCTCTTCTTCAGATAGACCGCCTCCATTCATCAATTCCAAATTTCTCATGTTCTTGGAGAGAATGGCCTTTAGGAACCCATGCCAATTGATGTTCTTGGCTTCATCAATTATTGCAACCATGCCGCATACTTTGACGGATGTAAGAGCATCCGGGTCGAACGTTAATACCCATGATTGTTTTTGACAATATGTCAAACAACAATCAGATTTCCTCTTGAGCATTGGTCGACAAAACCTGTTTGTCTCGATGTTTGTCATTTCTCTCAAGAGTTCATTTTTTATCGGCTCATCTTCATTCTCCTCAGTAGCGCAGCGTAGATTCATCATTTTCGCAAGTCGAACAGACGAAGTTATGTCCGCGATTCGTCGGTCCGATATCTTCTCCGCTGACCGTTGAAAGTAGTTCTTCTCCGAAGCGTCAGATCCACTCTTAAATTCCTTAGAATTGAGTGCTTCATCCGCATCATCGGATTGCGTTGAGCGTAATATTTCTCAAGACCTTCTTTCTTCAGAATTTGCTCCACTTCCATTGATTCCGGATCCCGAGTAATGTCAAACTGCACGAACTTGTCGTCGACAATCTTTAATGCCAGTTCCGCATAATTGCACATTATTTTACCCATACCGTGAGTGGCCATCTACAAATAAGATAGACTCGGTTAAGATTGTGCATAAACATAGAGATATGATATTTTGATTATCAGACCTATACATAGGCCTAGTTAATCGATAAATACATGCGGAAACCAAGAAACAATAAGGCATAACACATGATACCATCGATTGACAAAATCTTTAAGATCAATGGATTTTAAAGAAAAAAAAAAGGACTCATCAAATAATCAGAAATTACCAGATTCTGTTTTTCGGGAAGATAATTTTGAAACTTAAGAAAAACACTTTGAATCGCAGAGAATAAATCTGGAGAGTTTTCAGAAAAAAAATTTGTGAATTGGAAAACTCTGGTAGGGTTTTTGATGAACCTTATAAAGATGAGGAGGGAAAAAGACAAGATTTGGAAGATCAACCGTTTGAAAAGATTAAACGATCCAGATTAAGCGGTTTTGATCGAATGGTTAGGAAAACGTCGAAAAACTTTTTGGATTTAAAAGCTCATTTTGTAGTAATTAATATAGGTTCCCACGTCGCATTAAATGATTTGCAAGGGAATACGTCACACTGTAATGCGATAAGAAGGCAAATAAAAATGATAAGGTCCGATAAATAAGCAAATAACAAGGAAAAGAAAAGCGATCCGTTCGATCGATATAGTAATCATCAACACCACTTGGAAGTTGATTCCACTTGTTGATCTTAGTTTTCGCCTAAGCCTTATAATTTCCTAACCGTTATTTTCAACCGATCTGTTTCATTTTAAGTCGATTTTCTTCGATCTTCCTCGATCGGTTGAAGTTCCCCTTCAACCGATATTTATATTTTTTCTCATAGACCGATATACGATTTGTTGAGGTTTCAAGTTCAACTGATCTTCCTTATCGTCGGCCAGATGTAATCGATTTTGGTTGACTGTCGATTCTTTTCTCGATCAATCCATTCTTGGGATAAGTGTTACCGCCAAAACTTAGTCTAGAATAGTAGTCTCTATTCCTAAGTTGGCACAATTTGACATGCGTAATTATCGCCTCAGATATCTCGATATGTCAATCCGCCAGAATTTATCCAATTATCGATCGCGTGATTCCTACATGTTTGTCTCTTGTGATGCAATTTTCTAATAGACTTTTTTTGAAATCAAATTTGCATTTGCACCCTTGCTTGGCCACTATAAATTGGACCAATGTTTTACACAACATAACCCATTCACCATACTTATCTTCTTTTGTAGAATCATGTATACGGTGAACCCTTATTTCGGTGAGACTTCCGGCAAATACTTTTACCCATTTTTCAATGATTTCAGCTTCTCAAATCAACCCTGTGTGTCTATCGAGATGACGGAACTAGCATCAACGACTCAGTCTGATATAAAACATGAGTTTGATATACGGTCTGGATCAGACTACAGCTGATCTTCGTATATCAACTCAATTTTTACATGCGACACATGTGCCCATAAGGTCTTTGAACCAATTTCTTGGCACACTTCAGGTCTAAGGGCTCCTGGCTTAGAAATCCTATCAAGGCCTCTCTCGCTCCATTGGTTTTAGCTTCAGCGAGAGGCTTTAGGATTATTTTAAAGTCTTTTCTCACCCTTGTTGGGGAAAATGAGAGCATCGATTTAAAATCTCTCTCCCCCTTTCTTCTTGGGTTAGGATGAGGTTTAGGGTTATAGGTTTAGGGTTTTCGGTTATGACTTATGTCTTGACCTCCGGGTCCTTTGTACTTGTAACTTGTAATGTAATCGACCTTGGGTCTTTATCAATGAAAAGTTCTATTATTCCATTGTTGTGTAAATTCTACCTTTTCTTATGCGATTGTAGGTTTTAATCGTGAATCTTGCTTGTTGAATATATAAATCGACTTACAAAGATGTAAAATAACCCAACCGATTTAATCAGATATTCCTTTTAAATTGAGCGTTTCCTTAATCGATAAACCTTAAACCGTCGATTCCTTTAATTTGATAACTTGTAATCGATCGATTTCTCATATCGGTTCTTGATCGATCTTACGATCGATTGAGATACCAAACTCAATCGACTCCTTTCAACCCAAGTTAGTCTCTTAACCAAATTGGTTACAGAGAACAATCCATCAAACATTTTAGGTGTTTTTTCTCCAAGATCCGTAAGTCCCAATTTCGTGCACAATTCTGCAATCGATCTCATTAGTGGCTTGGTTAGAATATCGGCTTTACGTAAATCAAAGGTGAATCTTTTCCATTCCGATATTCTTCTTTTCAACATGATCTCTTATAAAATGGTGTCCGACATCCACATGCTTGCATCTTGTATGTAGAACGATTACGAGTGATTGCAATAGCACTATTACGTCGTAACGAATATAGGTACATTCTTAGCTACAATGTTATAATCCTCACCACGACTAAGCCAGAGCGGTTAGAACAATGACTTCCTCGGCACCCATATATTTCGCTTTCATTAGTAGATGTCAGAATCGATGTCCGCTTTTTGAAAACCACGAGATCGGTTCTTAAAATCGACATGTTCTCGAGGTTGACTTCTGTCGATCTTGCAACCTCCATAATCGTAATCGAATACCCACTAAGCTCTAGATTATCATCGACGGGTAAAATAAACCAAGATTTATCGTCCTTCAGATACTTAAGAATCGCTTAGTAACTTTAGGTGGCTTTGCATTGATTTGCTCGAAATCGCACATACACCTACCGCAAAGGTGATATCCTATTTGGCGATTAGGTATAGTAGAGATCCAATGAGAGCCCTATATTCTTTTCGATTTGTTTTTCTGACCATCCTCATGCGGATCCGTCTTGAATCCATCATCATAGGAATTTTGGCTTCCTTGCAATTTTGAACTCCAAACTTGGCCAATAAATTCCTAGTGTACTTTAACATATGATGAATATCCCTACGACTTTGCTTCACCCGGAGACCCGTAGTAATTCATCGGTCCCATCATGGACATCTCGAACTTCCCTTGCATCGGTTTGTTGAATCTTTCACATAGACTCTTGTTGGGAGATCCGAAGATGATGTCGCCCACATAGATCTGAACCATCGAATATCTTCTCCATCTTCTATCCTCGAATAAGGTTACGTCCATTTCGTTCCTTTAGTGAACCCAACTGCCTATCAAGAACCGAGAGAAGTGTATCATACCAAGCTCGAGGAGCTTGTTTAGAACCATAAAGAACTTTTTCTTAAACGGTACACTTGGTTCTGCTCTTTTCGAAGTCTGGAGGTTGTTCGACATAAACTTCCTCTGCTAGTACCCGTTTAAAAATGCACTATTTCGTCCATCGACATACAGTGAACCCCTCTGGGAAGCATATTTAAACTTGACCCGAATGGCTTTTAAAGTAGCGGCTGGGTGCAAAGGTCTCATCATAATCAATTCTTCTCGACAGGAATACCCCTTAGCAACAAGTCTTTGCCTTATTTCGGTGATGATTTTTTCTCATCTCTCTTGTTCTTGAAACCCACGCCGTGCCAATTACGTCCGATGATTTGGTGCCTCTGCAGTTCCCAAACTTGATTTCTCTCAACTATTCAGCCCTCCCCGCATGGCTAGAATCCGGCATCGTCTTGTAGAGCTTCCTCTATTGTTGTTGGTTCCTTCATAGACAAATAACAACAATATATGGCACTTTCACCAATGTGATGTCTAGTTTTAACTTTATCGGATGGGTCTCCGGCGATCGATCGGGTTGGATGGTGGTTATCCAGTCCTTGATACGATTTGCTTCGGTTTTAGAGAACATCATCCATTTTCGATAAAGGTTCATTACTAGCATCGGGAGTGGTGCGTAATTATGATCCACTTGATAAGAACATGTCTCACCGATGTTGGACTCATCATGTGTCGATGTCCATTCGCGGGAACTTCAGTGTTCCCCGAACCGGGATGGTTGATTGATATTATCTCGATTGTGCGAACTTCTTCATCGACAGTTTTTTCGTACCTTAGGATCCGAATGATCGGTGAATCAACTAGATCGGGAATGTATCTTATTACGGTTTGATTCTTTTTCCTTGATCGTTAGTCCGATCCATTTTACGAGCATCAGTCTTTGGTTGATCGTGTACGTCTTGTTCTCGAGGCGATTTCTCTTGTTCGTAAGATGCTTCATCAAAGACTACATACGGGTGTTTATTTCCACAAGTAGGGTTCGTCATTTGTAAACCCTGAAAAGCCTTCTTTAGATGAGGAATATCCTAAAAATATACCTCATCCGACTTGGCCTCAAAAGTCTTCAACGACTCTTCCCATTGTTGTGTATGAAACACTTACACCCAAAAATATGGAAGTAAGAAACACGAGGTTTTCTCGCCCTTCCACAAGTTCATAGTGGTGTTTTGTAGTGAGCCTTAGTCGAAGACATACGTTTCCGAGTATGGCATGCAATGTTGATCGCTTCGCCGAAAACGGCTTGGTATTGCATGTTCGCCTAACATCGTCGGCGCGAAGCCTTCTTTGAGAGTTATGTTCTCCGCTCGCTACTCCATTTTGTTGTAGGCCCTCCAAACGGTGATGTTTCATGTTGTATAATTAAACTTAGAGCAAAAAAATCATTAATAAAAAGAGTTCAAAAATTCGTACCTTTATCTCGTCGATTTTTACTACATCGACACCCCTTCTCATTTTGTAATCTTTTTAGCGGCTCGGGTATCTTTGTTGTCGTCTCATTCTTCTTATGTAAGAATATAACCCGTAAACTTGGAATAGTCATCCACGATTACAGAGTATATTTTCGTCCGTTGAGATCGACCGTAATCGGGTCCCAAATAGATCTATATGAAGCAATTCTTGAAGACTTTGTTTGGATCGTGTCCGGAATTCCTTGAATGAAGCTTTGACTTTTTTTCTTTCCTTACGACAAAGACATGTCCGGGATCCTTTGAAAATACTTCATTCGGAAGTCCTTCCACTAGTGACATCCTTGCTATCTTATTAAGAGTTTTAAAGTTCGGATGGCTCATTCTTTTTGTGCGAGCCATTTCGCTTACTTTTGGAACTCTTGACAATCGAGCATGCATTTTTGGGCAACTGCTCCAAAGCAATTTGTGTAGATCGTCCCTTTCCTTGAACGAGCTTAGCAAAATCTGTTGAGTGGCTCGATTCTTGATAGTGCATTGGTCAGTCGAGAACTCAACACTGAATCCGTTGTAGCAAAATTGTGAAACCGACAATAGGTTGTGCTTCAGACCTTCGACATACGAGACTCGGTTATTTGTACATCATCATTCTCTGGGTTCCAATCCTTTGGTATAACCAAAGTTATCATCACCGAAGAGTACACGTTGGCCTTTCGTTCTATGTAAGAGCCGAGGAGATGTTTGCTTCAAATATGTGCCTTTGAGCATCCACTATCGATGTACCGGATAGTTGATTGCACACCTCTTTGTTGGCGGACCCACGCGATCCTATGACCAAATCGGGCTTTAGGTACCCCTTTTGGATTGGGTCTGAGGGGTTAGGATTAGTTTTGGGGATCCATACAAAGCGAGCACTTCTATTGTGATCGGTTAGATCGAGAAGGCCCGATTTGTCTCCATACCTATCAACATAATCATACGCCTCATTATATGCTTTCGGGATTAGTATGATTATTAGTGTGAACCTTGGATGACTTAGAAGACTTGGGATTTATCTTTTCGTTTGTCTTTTTTTCATCCAAAGGTGGTTCAAGTCAAAGCGACCCTAGATTTACGATTATAGGGGTAGATACGATCGCTACCATCAAAAGATTCATATATTTTCGGCATAGGTGGTTTTTGCGGTTTTACGAAGCATGCTTATTAGGCGATTGACCTTGATTGGGTCTCGATTAGAATTCCCTTTACAGGTTGTCTTTTTCGATTTTCGATCTGTTGATCGAGTTGAGGTCTCTTGAAGAACCGGGTTCTTCGTTGATTCTCGGTGATGCTTTTTACCAGGTTGGGGTCCATTTTTGTTTCTTCCGGTTAGGCACTACCTTTACACTCAGCCGGGTCGTTTTCCTTATTAGATACATGTTTGGCTTTTTTGGTGTATCTTTTTTAAACTGATAATTCTGACACCTTTTTGAGAGATGAATCAGGGGCTTTTTGAGGATGTGGAAGGGTTCTCATATCCAAGTCCTTCTTACATTGTCGTTGTTAGAAAATAGGTGTTCATGTCTTGAACGGTTTTAGATGATTTTGTGAAAACCTCTATTTTTTTTACGCATTATCCTCGATGATTTTAGACTTTCATGCTTTCGGAATAGCTCATCGAATTTTTGCTTGCGTGATTTTGAAGTCATCGTTTTGTTGTTTGTTAATTGCCGGTGATCTTTGATGCGCTTCTCTGATCGAAGCTTTAACTTTCAAATTTTAAATTCCTCGGTTGCCTTCGGCGGTTCGGCAAGAGACGGTTCGGAGGCCTTTCTCGAGATCATTCTCTTTTTAGCGATTATTTACGGTCCTCTTTGTCATTTCGAACTTCCACTTTATAGCATAAGTGTCTTTGCATTGGAGAGATCCTCAACCAATTGCTCGAGAGTAGAGTAAGCAGGTCAATCTCCCGGCCAGGTGTGCTAATGATAAGAAAAGGTTTAACAAAGTAGGTTTGGAGGTTACCTCAGTTTGGTCCTCCTTTGCCATCAGGCAGAATCTCATCATCATCATCGAAGAATATCGGATCTTCATTTCCATAAGTCAGCGGCCTTAGCGTCGGGAAATCTTCTCTGGAGGAGTATCAGAATCCTCGAGGGCGTGACGAATCTTAATCGTCAATTCTGACGGTCGACAACCATAACGCTTTTCCTGTCCTCGCGACCGTTGCTCTCTTACGATTTCCTCTTTTCTTCCCTTTTCTCTTGGCGCTGTGTGCAGGCGTCATATTTGTAGTGACACAGCTTCTCCTGAGTTAAACCGCGCTCCTTGATCCACGAGAACCTTTTCTTCCGGTGAATCACTCCGTGCGTATGATCTATCGGTGAAACTTTCTTTTCGATAGTAGTCCCGAGCTTCTTCGTCGATTGGTTATCTAACCTCTCATCATTTAGATTATCTCTTTTCCTTTCATCTCTGTGATCTCTCCGATCATCGAGATCTGGTTCTTCTGGAATCGCATTTATGCGATCTCCTATCTCTTCCGGTATGTTGATAATCTTTATAGAATCTTCGATCTTTACCCGGTTGAGTATTTGATTTTTCTAGTTTACGGTAGCGGAGCGATCTGTTCGACTTATTATGATTTCCAATGGGTTCATTGGTCTTCAATCTTTGTTGGTTGCCTTAAAAGCTTAAATCGATTTGGAAGTTGAGGCCGGCGGGCACCTCATCTTCATCTCGCTTGTCCTCTCTCAATTAAATCGAACTCGTGAGCTTTAAGGCTCAAGAAAAGTTTACTTGGCTTCATTTTTGAAATATCTTGGCAATCCTTGATTACCGTGACCCGTATGTCCCATTTCTTGGTGAGAGACCTTAAAATTTTGTAGTTGATATCTTTATCGGACATCTCTACCAGTTCTCGGCTTGTTTATCGACATTGTAATCCTTCCATCGAGTTCGTTGATGGTTTTTCGTTGAAAAAGACATCTTCTTTTTTGAACTTCACCGTTAAAACTACGACTATTTGTTTTTATCCGGTCATTTCAAGATATTTTTCATTAGAGTATCCCACATTGCTTTCGCAGTTTTTTGAGATACTTAACCTTTTTCTTGGTGACCTTATCCATTGTTTTCATGATAATATGCCTTGCGATAGTATCTAGAGTATGCGATTTCTTTCCTCTCTTGATCCATCGAGGTGGGCTTTTTCGTACAAAATGTTGTGGGAAATTTATAGTTTTGATGAAAGTTCCAAAAACACATGTAATAGGACCCGGTGGACCAATTAGTCGACCGATGTTTACATTATCGCGATAGGAGACCAGCTTGATAATGATTGTATAGAAAAACGATGTAATAGATAGGTCACATATTGAGGGGAACTCAATATGTAAAGGTCGATCCAAGAATCAAGAAAGTTCGATATCCAACAGCGCGTAACGTTAAACCGTAACTTAAGATCGATCGAATCGATCTAGTCGGATAACTCTTCCGGAAGTCATGAAGCTCAAACTCTAATACTAGAAGATCGATGACTTCCGAAGATCGACCCGAAAGACCTACATCAACTGAGTCAGCCCAGTTGAAGCTAAGTCAACAAAGCGCGTAAGACTCTTATCGTAGATCGATTACCGTGATCGATCGAGTCTCATAAGATGAAAACCGATGTTTCATCTTATCACACGTCTGCGATCTAAACACGAAGAAGACCAACCTTAGTTGGAGGAACAACACCGCAAAAGCAAGGCTTCCATCCAATAAGGAAACATCGCGATGAACAGAACTCGACATCGGGATTCGGCGTTGCTCTCAAACGGCTATAAAATACACATTCACGCTTTTCAAACCATGCCGTTCTCAAGACGCCAACATCAAGCCAACTCTACCTAAAATAGCTCGAGATTCAAATTGCTCTCCAACGCTCTTTTGATCTCAAGGTCTATAAATATGGGATCACACTTCAGAAATGAAACACGGAAATGCTTGACAAACAACATAATCCAAGAAGCTCAAACTATAGTCGATTTCATCTAAGAACACAACAACAAGCTTATTTTATATTGTGTTCATCCCATAAGTTCTTAGCAAGAAATCTTTTCATCTATTTTTAGGTGCAACAAGAAGGAAAGATTTTCACATTGGAACCTCAAACAATCTTACCCAAACCCCAAGTTAGGATAAGTTGTTTTAAGATTTCATCCCCAGGGTTTCTAAAGATTGATTTACGGGGATGTCGGTTGAGTGAGAACTCTTAAAACATCTTAATTGTATCAGTGTTGGACTAACACACTAAACTAAGTCCAAATCGGGTTCCGGTTAAGTTGGTGCCTCTTGGGAAAGGAAGAGTGACTTAGGATCGGGTTTGTCCGGAACCACTATAAATCTTGTGTGCCTTTTTTCGCTTTGATTAAATTGCTTCACATCGCATAATCTTAAAGCCGCATACATTCTAAGTTAAGATCGCATAAGCACCAAGCTTCCGATCCGACGATTGACATTTCTGTCATCGATTAAAAAGATAAAACTTGAATCGGGATTTATACAAACCGGTTTTTCACACGGTAAAACTTAAGCTTCCGCGACATCGCTTAATCGATAGTTACCGAACCGACCGCTTTTCAGCGATTGGTAAGTTGGTTATCACAAACCGATTCTGCGACTCGATCAAAGCATTCGCTTCTCACACCGATTCGCACGAAAAAGTTTTTCGTAAGTCTATTCACCCCTCCCTCTAGACTGGACCTTCACTTAACCCGCGGGACCTCAAGTGGTATCAGAGCGGTTGGTTCTTCCGACCAATTGACTCTGTCATTGTGGTCAATCAACCGATCTTTAAAAACCGCTTTTAAAAACTCATTCATTTTCCAAAATCACTCAAAGATGGATAACACGTCCGTGATGTATCATGATCGCCAAAAGTTCTCAATTGACGAGTATGCAGATTGGGCCATATATGTCCAACCATCTAGGCTTATCGAAGGGGCGTATCGATGGAAGTCATCGAGAGAGGACCCATCATCATTTACTACGCACAATCCCGGGCAATGGAGGAGATCCGCATTTTCCACGTGAAGTCTTTGTAACGAAAAAGCCCAAAATGATGGACAGAAGAAAGAAAACCGTGATACTGGACACCATTGCAAGACATATCATCATGGAAACAATGGATAAGGTCACCAAAGAAAAGATTAAGTATCTCAAATCATGAAAAGCAATGTGGGGATACTGGGCCGAGATCTGAGGAAATGAACGGATAAAAGACAAAATCGCCTTCGTTCTAACTGAAGTTCGTTAAATCTGCTCCAACCAAAACCATCAACGAACTTCGATGGAAGAATTACAATGTCTATAAACAGCTTCGAGAACTTGGTAGAGAGATGTCCGATAAAGATATCAACTATAAGATCCTAAGGTCTCTCACCAAGAAGTGGGACATGAAGGTCACAGAATCAAAGATTGCCGGGACATTTCAAGAATGAAACCTAGTAGCTTTGTTCTGAGTCTTAAAGCTCACGAGTTCGACTGGGATTGAAAAGAGGTTGTCGATGAAGACGAGGTCCCCAATAAACCTCGACTTCAAAAATCGCTTTCTTTCAAGGCAACCAAGAAGAGAACAAAGGCCAATGAACCCATTGGAAATATATTAAGTCAGCAGTAACAGATCGCGTTGCTTACTTAAAGAAGCTTGAGAAGTCGACATACAACTTGGTAAGCATCGAAGATTTTATAAGGACTATCAACATACCGAGGATCGAGATAGAGATCGCATAACAGATCTCCGTGAAGAACGGTGATCCGATGATCGAGGGATCACAGAGATGAAAGGGAAAGAGATAGTCGACATTTAAGGAAGGAAGAGACAACCAATCGATAGAAGAAACTCGGACTACTATCGAAGGGAAATCACCCGACAGGTCATACAGACGAGCGGGATTCACCGGGAAGGAAAGGAACGGTGGATCCAGAGCGTGTTTCAATCGGTGGAGAAGCCAGTCACTATAGCACAGACGCCCAACTGACGCCGAGAGAGTGGAAGAAAAGAGAACAAAAGAGAGCAACCAGATAGAGACAAGAGCCATGGTTGTCTGAGCACGTCAGGAATTGACGATTCCTAACGCCTCCGAGGATTCCGGATACTCCTCCAGAAGACTTCACCGATCAAGAAGCGTCACGACTCTATGAAATGGAAGATCCGAGATTCGCCGACGATGATGAACTCGGCCCATGGCCAGGAGGACCAAACCCAGGTAACCTCCAAACCCCTTCGTCAGCTTTACACCGCTATCATTAGCACACCCGGGAGATTGACCAGCTCTACTCGTGAGCAATTGCTTGACGCATCTCCAATGCAAGAGAAACTTATGCTATTGTGGAAGCCGAGAATGATAAGTCGAGACCGTAAATAATCACCTTGTCAAGAAAAATGATTCAGAAGTTTCTTCGAACTTAGATCCACTAAACCGCCGTAAGCGTAACCAGGAATTTAGTACCCTCGGGTTAAAGCTTCGATCAGAAAGCAGATCAAAGATCGATGGAAATTAACAAAAGCAAGTCGATGACTTCAAAATCTTGCAAGCAAAATTCATGAGCTATTCCAATGCATGAAAGTCCTAAATCCTCTCGAGGATAATCACAGAAGAAAATAGATGTTTTTTCAAAATCATCTCAAACCGCTAAAGACATAAACGCCTATTTTCGAAAGTAAAGATTGATAAGAGAGGACTTGGCTATGAGAAACCCTCCACATCCTCAAAAGCCCGGAATCGATTCATCTCGCAAAGGTGTAATCAGATTTGAATTTCTCAAAAAGATACACCAAAAGCTAAACTTGTATCTAATAGGGTAAGAGACTGCTTGAGTGGCGTAAGGCAAGTGCCTAACTAAAAAGGAACAAAATGGACCCTAATCGTAAAGCATCACCGAGGGGATCAACGGAAGAACCCGGCTTTTTCCTGAAGAGACCTCAACCCGATCAACAGACAGGGAATCAAAAAGACAACCTACAAAAGGAAGTCTAATCCGAGACCCAATCAAGGTCACCGCTTAATAAAAGCATGCTTCGTAAACCGCGAAAAACCATCTATGCGAAAAGGATATGAATCTTTTGATGGTAGCAAATGCATTCTACCCCTTTATAGTCGAAATTTAGGTGCCGACTGAACCACATCGATAAAAAGAAGACAAACCAAAAGTTAAATCATAAGTCTTCTAAGTCATCCGTTGTTCACACAAGTAATCATACAAATCGAAGCATATGAGGATAAGTATGATTATGTTGATAGTATGGGAGACAAATCAGCCTCTCGATCTGACCGATCACAATAGAAGTGCTCGTTTGATGGATCCCCAAATCCAAACCTAACCCTCGAGGACCCAATCCAAAAGGGTACCTAAAACCCGATCCGATTGCAGGTTCGCGGGTCTCGCCAACAAAGGAGGTGTGCAAGCAACTATCCGGGTACATCGATAGTGGATGCTCAAGGCACATGACCGGAAGCAAAACATCTCTCGATTCCTACATGTAACGTAAAGGCCCGCGTGTACTCTTTCTTTGATGATAACTTTGGTTATACCAAAGGGTTCTAACTTAGAGAATGATGATGTACAAAGAATCGAGTCTCAGATGTCAAGGTCCTAAGCACAACCTATTATCGGGTTTACAATTCGCGACAACGGATTAAAGGTTGAAGTTCTCGAATCGAATCAACGACTATCAAGAATCGAGTCACTCAACAGATTTTGCTAATCGTTCAAGAAAAGGACGATCTACATTTACATTGGAACAGCTTGTCCAAGAAATGCTGTTCGATTGTTAAGAGTTCCAAAAGTAGCAATTGGCCTGCACAAAAGAATGAGCCATCCGAATTTTAAAAACTCTTAATAAGATAAAGAAGGATGTCTCTAGTGGAAGGACTTCCGAATGAAGTGTTCTCAAAGGATCGACATGTAATCGCATGTCGGCGGAAAACAAGTCAAAACTTCATTCAAAGGAATTCTCCGACCAAAGATCCAGCCAGATCTTCGCAACTTTCATATGGATCTGCTTTTGGACCAGTTATAACCACTACCTCCAACGACGCAAATACACTCGTAATCGTGGATGACTATTCCAAGTTTACTCGGGTTATATTCTTACATAAGAAGAACGAGACGACAACCAAGATACCCGAGTCAAGAAGATTACAAAATGAGAAGGGTGTCAACAGAGTAAAAAATCGACGATAAAGGTATGCACTTCAACTTTTTATTAATGATTTTGCTCTAAGTTTGGTATACAAGATGAAACTTCACCGCGAGGACGCCTACAACAAAACGGGAGTAAATTAATCCGAGAATCGTAACTCCTCAAAGAAGTTTCGCGGACAATGTTAGTCGAATATGCGATACCAAACCGTTTCAAGCGTATAATCAACATCGCATGCCATACGCTGGTAACCGTGATGTCTCCCCGACTAAGGCTCACTACAAAACACCCTATGAACTGCGGGAAGGGGCGTAAAAACCTCGTGTTTCTTACTTCCATGTTTTGGGGTGCAAGTGTTTCATACACAACAACAAAAAAGTCATTGAAGACTTTTTGAGGCCAAGTCCGATGAGGGTATATTTCTAGGGTATTCTCATCTAGCAAAGCCTTCAGTGGTCTACAAATAAAACTAACCCTAGTTTGGAAGAAACACCCTATGTAACCTTTTGATGAAGCATCTTGTGATCAAGAGAAATGCCGTAACAAGAAGGCACCGATCTCTAACTCGAGATATTTAAAATGGATCAATTTAACGATCAAGGAAAAGGATCGAATCAGATTAACGGTTTACATTCCAGATCTAGCCGATTCACCCGATCAATCAGATCCTAAGGTACGAACAACTGTCGATGAAAAAAGCCGATTCACCGAGAGAAAAGAATCGAACCATCCGGTTCGTGGGGAACTTCTGGTTCTCACGAACGACATCGCGGATTATGATGATTCCAACATCACCGAGACTTGTTCTATCAAGTGGACCATAACCTCAAGACCACTCCCAATCACTAGTAATAAGATTTTATCAAATCCGGACGACGTTCTCAAACCGACGCAAATCGTAAATGTATGACCTCGATAACCACCATCCAACCGATCCGATAATTGGAGACCCGTCGATAAAAATTAAAAACTAGACATCGATTGGTGAAAGTGCCATGTATTGTTGTTATCCGGGTATGAAGGAACCAACTACAATAGAGGAAGCATTACAAGACGCAAATCGGATTCTAAATGCAGCAGAAGAGTCGAACAGTTCGAGAGAAATGAAGTATGGAACTAGTAGACGGACAAAGTCATCAAGACGTGATTGGTACGAAATGGATCTTCAAGAACAAGAGAGATGAGAAAATGTTATCACTGTAAATAAGGCAAGACTTGTTGCTAAGGGGGTATTCACAATCGGAAGAATTGATTAATGGCGAGACCTTTGCTTTGCCGCCGCCTTTGAAGCCATTCGGCCGTTTCCGGCTTATGCTTCCTACGTGAGGGTTCATGCGGTATCGATGGACGTAAAGAGTTTTTTTAAACAGGGTACTAAGCGAGGAAGTTTATGTCTTAACAACCTCCGTGCTTTTGAAAAGGGCAACCAAGTGTATCGTTAAGAAAAGCTCTTTATGGTTTTCCGAAACAGGCGAGCTCGTATGATACACTCTCTACCGAGTTCTTGATCGAAAAGTGGGTTCACTAAAGGAATAAAGGATTTAACCTTATTCGGAATAGAAGATGGAGAAGATATTCGATGGTTCAGATTCGTGGGCGACATCATCTTCGATCTCCTAACAAGAACCTATGTGAAAGATTCAAGCAAACCGATGCAAGGGAAATTCGAGATGTCCATGATGGGTCGGATGAATTACTTTTCTAGGTCTCCAAGTTAAACAAAGTACGTATGGGGATATTCATCCGCTAACAAAGTACACTAGAATCTTTTGGCTAAGTTTTGAATTCAAAATAAGAAGCCAAAAATTCCTATGATGACTGATTCAAGATGGATCCATTGATGAGGCTGGTCAGAAAAAACAAATCGAAGGAATATAGGGCTCATTGGATCTATTATACCCGTTGCCACAGACCGGGCCGTATATCACTTTTGGCAGAGGTGGATGTGCAAGATTTCAAGCAAATCCAATGATCACCACCTAAAATAGCCTAAGCCGATTCTTATATCCAAGGAACAATAAACCTTGGTTTATTCTACCCATCGATGATAATCTAGAGCTTAGTGGGTATTCGATTCGACATGGAGGTTAAGATCGATGTAAAATCAACTCAGAAATACGGAGTTCTTGGGAAGTAAACCGATCTCGTGGTTTTCAAAGAAGCAAACATCGATTCAAGTACATCAACAATCAACAAGCGAATATATGGTCAGCAGGAAGCTCATTGTTCCCAATCGCCGACTCACCAAGAAATTGAGGGATTACAACATTGTAGCTAAGAACGTCACTTATATTCTCGCGACAAGAATAGGGTTATTGCAATCACCGTAATCCGGTTCTACATACAAGATGCAAGCATGTGGATGTCGACACCACTTCATAAGAGATCACGTTGAAAAGAAGAATATCGTAATGGAAAAGATTCATACCGATATACGTAGGCCGATATTCTAACCAAGCCACTTAGGAGATCGATTCAGAGATTTATGCATGAGCTGGGACTTCTAGATCTTGGAGAAAATGTCACCGAAAATGTTTGATGGAATGTTCTCTTAACCAACAAGGTTAAGAGACTAACCAGACGAGAGAAATCAGTTGAGTTTGGTATCTTAACCGATTCAAGAGATCGGGATAAGCAAAAATCCATCGGACTTACAAGCTTCTACCGGATCCAAAGGAACCGATCGGATTTTAGTTTATCGATTTAAAGTCTATCGCTTTAAAGGAATCGATCGATTCAAGGTTTATCGATTTAAGGAAAATGCTCGGTTTAAAGGATTATCCGATTAAATCAATTTGGTTATAGTATTTCTTTGTGAATCGATTTAAATGATATTCAACAAGCAAGATTCAGAGATTAAGAGCTAATAATCGTGATAAGAAAAGGGATTTTTTACAACGATGAAATAATGTAATTTTTCATTGATAAAAACCCACAGAGGTTACATTACGAGTTATAAGTACAAGAAGACCCGGAGGTCAAGACATAAATGTTAACCAAAATCCTAAACCTAGAAAACCCTAAACCTTCATCCAAACCCAAACCCGAACTCATGGTTATGTGTAAAGCAAGGAAGAGAGAGATTTTAAAACTGACGCCTCTCATTTTTCCCCACTTAACCAGGTGAGGGGGCTTGAAAGGTAATCCCATGCCAGAAACCGATGGACTCTCCAAGTGAAGTGAGAGCGCATTGATAGGATTTTAAGCCCGGAGCCCTAAAAAGGGAGGAGTAAGAGGGCTCTCCAAATTAAAATGAGCACGGTGCCAAAGAGTTGGTCGTCAGATCTCATGGGCACATGTGTCGATATTTTATACCGTGACTAAGTCCGATGGTTCCGTTACGTCATCGAGGATAGACACCACAAGGTGCATACGGTTAGGAGAAGTTGTCTTTTACCGAACAAAGCAGATCCCGCCACGGTGGGTAGAGAAGCTTTTGCAAAGAATCGATGGAAATCGAAGATGATGAAGAAAACGGCAATAAGGGATGCAAAGGGTTGATTTGAGAAGGTGAAACCATATAAAAGGGTGTAAAAGTGTTTGTTTAAGTCTCACTTGAAAACAAGGGTTCACCAAGATACATGATTCTTACAAAGAAGATAAGTATGGTGAATGGGTGATGTTGTGTAAAACATTGGTCCAATTTATAGAGGCCAAGCAAGGATGCAAATGCAATTTTCATTTCAAGAAGCCTATCCGAGAAATTTGCATCAAAAGGACAAAATGTAGAAATCACGCTGATCGATAATTGATAAATTTACGGTTGATTGACATATCGAGATTAGGGCGATATTTACGAGATGTCAATCACGCCTACTTAGGAATAGAAGCTACTACTCTAGACTAAGTTTTGGCGGTAACACTTATCCCAAGAATTGGCTTAATCAAAAGAATCGATGAGGTCAACCAAAATCCGATTACATTTACGAGCATGATCGAGATAGAGAGATTCACGAGTTTGAAACTCAAATAAACCGATATATCAGTATATAAGTAAATATCAGTTGAAGGGGGGAACTTCAACCCATCACGAGGGATCAAAAGGGAAATCAGACGTATTTTAAGGAAGATCAGTGGTTCAAGTTTCAACAAAATCGATGCAACCTGAGAAGATCAGTTGAAAGGATGGGTTGGGAAATTTCTTAAAGGCTTAGGCGTAATGATTAAGATCAACTAGTGGAATCAACATTGATTAAGTAATATTGATCGACATAACATCACCAACCAGACACGATCTCTTTTCTTGTTTTTACTTATTTATCGGATCGTGATTCGATATTATTTTGCCTTTTCGGCATCTACTATCCTTGTGGACGGTACTCCGCAAATCATTTAATGCGGACGGGGTATATGTATTAACCGCTACTTGATCGTGCTTTTTAAATCCAAAAGTTTTATGACGCATGCTTTTTCGACCTACCATCAAAACCGCTTAAAACTGGAGCGCATAATCTTTTTTCAAAACGATTGATCTTCAAAATCTTGTCTTTATTGTCTCCTCCGGCCTATATAAGATTCATCAAACCTTACTGCAGTTTTTCCGCTTTCACAACTTGCATTACTCTCATCAAAAAACTTCAAATTTTCTCACGTTTCAAAACGATTTCTTAGAGTTCAAATCTTCTTCTGAAAATTTGAATCTGTAATATTTTCTTTTAAACTTAATGATGAATCTTTCTTTCCGATAAAAAAACATTGTTTTCAAAAGTTGTTTTTCGGAATTTATGCTTCATTGCCTTTTGTTCTCCGCAGATGATATTGATATTGATTATGCACAAATTTAATGAGTCTATCTCACATGTAGATGGCCAATTTCGTGGACTAGGAAAGATCATGTGCAACTATGCGAATCGCAACGAAGATCTTTGAGGACAAGTTCGTTCAAATTTTGGGAACCACCGAGGATTCTGAATCCATGGAGGTGGAACAAATTTCAAGAAGGCCGGATCGAAATATATTGCTCGCTTTCACGCAATCCAGTTGATGCAAGATGAAGCACCTCACCCTGCGCAGACCGGAGCGCGGATACAGAAAAACCGCGAGACTAACCCGATGTCGCAATAATCTGAAGAAATCGGGATCGACAAATGCGTGACATCACTGTCCGTGCTCAAATTTTGCAAAGGGCTTAATCTCACCGCATAATTACAGAGAATGAGGACTAAGAAATCGAGAGGAGCTCTTAAGAGAGAAGGGTATTAAACATCGAAAAGCTTCTGATTCATCGCGCCAATGCCTCAAAAAGAAAGTACAGATCGTTGTTTTACATTCATTAAGAACGATCATGGGAATTTATTTAGCCCAGATGCCTCACATCACTGCAAAAATGTACAAAGATGGCGCAAAGAATAATTGATGGGGCTTAACATCAATTGGCACTTCTCTGAAAGCCATCTTGCTCCAAGAACACGAAAAAATTGGAGTCAATAATCCAAAATCAGGCGGTCTTTCCGGAAAAAGAGACGAAAATCTCCAACAAGGTTGCAAATTATATTGAAGGACAAAACGCAAGCTACCGAATGGAATCGTAATGGATCGAAGTCCTACAATGCCTTCTCATCAACTTGGTTATATACGGGCCACCGACGATGACAAGGAGCCCACTCCAACAAACCGAAGAAAAGAAAAAAAGAAGCCGCCTCATCCACCCGGTTGCAATACGTAAAAAAGAAACGAACCGTGAAGGCCTGTGGAGAAGAGGCCAAAGAAAGTAAAGTTAAGCTACACCATGACTCTAGAGACTAGAAGATGAGTCGAGAAGAAGAAAGAGCGCCCGGAAACAGTCGTTGCGCAACAAAGAACGTAATCGACAGTAAGCTTCTCAACCCGAGGGCTCGCTTGTAACGATCCGAGGTAGAAGCACAAACCGATAAATCTCCCTTCTCTCAACCTCGCCGTTTCCATTCACTTGCATCTAAAGGTCAGCCGAGCATGTCACCTCGCTAGTTCATTCGCCGAACTCCGAACCGTGATAATAACCGCCACTACACAGCAGGTAATCCATCGCAGGTCGAACCAATCGCATAACTTCCGGCCACCAAGCACTAAACCGGTAAACTCTCCTTACATCTCATCCAATGACCTTCGACAGATAATTCCCAGATCCAGATCAACAAAGACCATCATCGGAAAATGGTCGACTAAGAATCAACGAGAGATTGATGAGATGTATCCACAATCGGTCGCCCCATCCCGCTATCGAAGAAGAATAGGAGATCCTCACCGAGAGATCTCGATTAAAAGCTTCGATTTATCTTTATTATTTGTTGAATGACGGGTGGCGCGGATGAGTTCGCAGATTTTTGACTTCGAGCATGAGGAAGTCCGGGCTAAAGCGGATCAATACCAACCGAGCTCATATCCGATAAATCGGAAAGCCTCGATCCTGTGAAGTTGGAATTGAAGAAGAAAAAGCCGAGATCGCCAAGAAGCCTTAAAAAATGACGTCAAATGGAGAACGCTGAGCCGGATGAAAGCTCGAATCAGCCGCAGTTCACGCACCAACCAACCGGAGGCACAAATAACCTAATCCGATCAAGTGATGGATCCAATTCCTACATCTCAAATCACCATCGATCAACTTCAGAGATCGATCTTGTCTCAAAGATCTCCCCGGTTAAGAGATTGGCGGAGTGCTAATCGATCGTAGACAAATCGGCCTCAAACAAAACGGCTAAATCGTGAGATCGCTTCTCCCAATCCATGACCACCATGTCTGTTGAGCTTACAAAATCGCAGTTGATGACAAGCCGAACAGGTGGATCAAAATCAATCTTCTTTTCCGACGATTTCACCGAGAAAAGGCTCGAAAGTTATTAAGAGAAATTTGACAAAATGATTTGGACACTCCTCACTACAATGGGCGCCAAGAAAGAGCTGACATAACCGCTCGTGAACTGATGTACCAAACTTCAAGGTTTATATCGCTTAATGATCTAAATCGTGCATTATCGGTCAACTTTGGGTCTAGATTTCCACTCTCAATCGCGCTTTTTGATCAAAACCAAAAAGGGAAGGATTCGAGAAACCAAACTGACACATCGAAGATAAGGCCCATGGACAAAAGCTCAATTGCAAGAAAGGGTGCTGGTCTTTGACATCAAAATCTGACCGCTTACTCGCACCAGAAAGTCACTGTATACGTTTTAGTCGATGACTGCTGATAAGGAGCTAGTCAAATTGTCCAAAGAGCGTATTTAATCAAGAAGAAAGAATGACAAAAAACGGGCACAAGCGAAGGGTTGAAACAGGTTCAAATCAAGGGCTAAGAAAGGATTAATCGAAAATGCCTCGCAACTTAACCTCGCCGCCAAAGAGTCCACGAGATCATACCAAAACCGCCGCGACACGCTAAGAGGTTTGAGGAATGGAATAAGATCGTTGAATGGCTTCTAGATGCCTTTGTCCTTGATCTTGTTCCAAAAGAAGAATCACCGTGATGATGAGTTCCTCAACTGGTTACATGGGTAATAAATATCCATTTCTTTCCGAAGTATCCGAAAATGAGGCCCGTTTATAAATGTAAAGATATCTCGCCAAGAGTACGATTCATACTCAAGGCGCAAGCTACTATTCGACAGATCGCA
>JBBCBC010000216.1:0-77173 GCA_037126765.1 Stenogyne calaminthoides
ACGAAAGCAATATATTTAATAACTTAAAATGCCAAAAAAAAAAAAACCGTAGGCGCACCCACTCAAACGGGCTTATAATATAATAATTTTCGAATTTGGCCAAACCGATTGGATTTAGGAGTGTGATTTATATTACTAAAGAGTGTGACTTATATAATTGAAGAGTGTGACATTTTATAATAAAAAGTATTAATCATTGATTTAAAACAGAATCATGATAATTGAAGAGTGTGATTTATTATTAAAGGGTGTAATTTATGAATAAAATGAATCAATTTAAAAGTTTTTTAATTATATAATAATGAAGTATGAAAATATAAGCCTTTGTAATTATTGTAACATTTTACGTGGAAATCAAAAGTTAAATTTATTATTTATTAAAAATTTAAATAAAATAAATTAATAACTAAGTAATCGATTCATTAAATATTTAAATTCAAAATCTTGTATGTATCCATGTGCATTATGCACTCATAGTGCATTTTAAAATTATGTAACTTGTTATTGGAAAGTGCAACTTATTTACATTGGACTATACAACTATTAAATGAAAAAATAGTTATTAAAGCAAATTGCACTTTTTAGTAAAGTTGACGAACTATGAATGAATGACGGATATTTAAACCCGCACAATATTTAATTAGGCTAAAGTCAAGTTACGGTTTAATAAACCAATTGAACTTTTAAAATTCGATAAATCATATTGGGCCTTTGAAGTCCAATAAATTAAGTTCAAGATAACTTCGAGTTATGATTATAATCTTAACCAAGGAGCAAAATTCAATAACAATTGTAATGTTAAATATAACCATTTTGTAATTGATTAAGGCGATTGAAAGACTCAACAATGAGAAATCTAAAAATCAGACTCCAAATTTTTGAAAAACTGATAATAATGGTGAAAACCGCATTGGAAAAAAAAGCTGAAGGAATTGTTGAAACCTTTGCTAAACATCAAGCAAGCTGAAGGACATCATTATCGTGTTCACATAAATTTTTATCTTTATTTAACTTTTAAGTATATTAGAAGATTGCAATTTTTTGTTTGTATTTAAAATTGTAAAAATTTTTAATATGATTTATGAATGGTAATAATAATGAAGATAATTGAGATATCAATTCATTAAATATTAAAATCAAAATAAAGACTCAACAACGAAAGATATCGTAAAGAATGATTGAGTAAATGATTAAATAGGAGAATCAATTATTTTTACTTATTCCCATTACGTAATTTTAAAGCACTATTAATTGGATTTGGAAATTTAGTGACCCTTAATAAAGATAAATTATGCACATTTAGAATAATTTTAAAATCTTTTTAGAATATGTAGATAGTTATCTAGGTTTTTAGAATTTTTTTTTTATAATCGTTGGATCAAAAATATATCCATCGTTTATTAAAAAAATGAGTTAATATAAATAGAAGAAGTAATATTTGTAAAATTTTAAAAAATTATAAAAAAATATTAATTCTTTCAATTTTTTATTCTTTGTCCATTTCTTAAATATACAATTATATTGTATTAAAAATTAGTTTACTAAATTATTTTTGTTAATACTCCCTATTATAAAATATGTTAATCTATATATATATATAACAATACTAATTGTTCTATAAAGAAAAAATAATACTCCCTACGTCCCAATCTTAACCGGTGGTTTACTGTGTGCTCGGAGTTTAAGAAAAAAATTGTTTATTAGTATTTTATGTGATGAAGTGATAAAATATTGGGAGTAGAAAGAGTTGTTTATTAGTATTATTTTATGTAATAAAGTGATAAAATAATAAAGTATTAGAGGTAGAGAGAGTTGTTTATTAGTATTTTATGTGATAAAGTGGGTATTTTCATTTAAGGAAATGTCCAATTAAGATTGAGACGCCTTAAATGGGAAAAATGTAGTTAAGATTGGGACGGAGGAGTAGTTTTTCCGTCAAAATCACACATTTAATAATTATGATAAAAGTAAATTTATAACGATTTTATACTCAGTATGCGAGTACATATATAAATAACATTATACCGAAAAATTTAAAGGACTAGGATTGTCGTTTTATCGCTCTACCCCCAAAAACCCGTTATGAGTTACTCAATTATATTTTAAAAGTGAAATATGGTCTACAGTAAAAAAGAAATTTATGTCTAATGTTTAAAATGATCTTAGAGATTTAATCAGTCCAATCATAATTTTTAAAGTGAAAGATGACCAATCCAAATTGCGAGGGCAGTCTGTAGGAGTGAATGAAAGACTAAAAATAAATTAATTGAAGTCTTTTAAGCGCTAAAAATCAACTCCAAATTTTGATGAATAAAAGTTTTGATAATTCCAAATGGTGTCTAACTTCTTAATGCATTAATCAAAGCGAAGAAACACACAAGATTTAATGGATTCGACAAATCACGTTAAAAAAGTGTTAACCATTCAGACTCCAAATTTTAATGAATAAAACTTTGATAATAATGGTGAAAACCATTAAGATTATGGAAAAAAAGCTGAAGGACACTATAAGACTCAAATTTGCTGAAAAATCAACTCCAAATTTTAAGGCAACTTTTATTGAATAAAATTTGATGTTGTTTAGATAAGAAATGGAAACTATAAACTTTACTAAACATTAACTATATGTTGAAGGATTTAAAACATTTTGTTGAAGGACATTTAAAATGATAAAATTAAATGATTTTTAATCATATTTATGAATATTAATAATAATGTTTGTATTTAAAATCATGTAAAATTTTAATTGAATTTGAATAAAATAATTTATATGATTTAAAATAATTAATATATATTGATCAAGCAATGATTGATTAAATAATTATTATCTTTTTAGAATATTCTTATTAAAATAAAGAATAATTATAATCATTAAATCAAAAATAATATTAAAATTTGGAATAATTCCCATTACGTAAAATAAAATACCCCCAAACTTTTTTTAATTTGTTTGAAAAATAAATTATGCACATTTAGAATAATTTTAGAAAATTTCTTTTAGAATATGTAGATAGTTATCTAGGTTTTTAGAATTTTTTTATAATCGTTGGATCAAAAATATATAATCGTTTATTAAAAAATGAGTTAATATAAATATAATAAAAATAAAATTTGTATTAAAAAAATTTTAAAAATTATAAAAAATATTATTCTTTCAATTTTTTGTCCATTTCTTTTTTTTTAATTATATTGGATAAAAAATATATAAACAAAAATTGTTAATATAAAAAAAATATGTTAATCTATATATATTTTAATTGTTCTAAAAAGAATTTTTTGTTTATTATTATTTTCCCAATCTTAAATATACAATTATATTGTATTAAAGTTTAGTTTAAAAAATTATTTTATTAATATTATTTAAAAATATTAATAAAATATTTATAAAAATGTTGTTTATAAAAATTATTTTATGTAAATCCATTTTGGGTTGTTTTTATGTAATATGTTCATTTTATTAGAGGTATTTTAATTTGATAAAAATATTTATTAACGATTTTTACTAAAAAAAATAAATTTATTAAGATTTATGTGAATAAAGTGATAAAATAAAAAAAATTAGTAAAAAATTGTTTATGAAAGAGTTTTTCCGTCAAAATCAATTATTAATAATTATGATAAAAGTAAAGTAACGATTTTATAATAATATAAATATATAAATTTATACCTAAAAATTTAAAGGATCTTAGGATTTTAATTTTTAATGGGACCCCAAAAAATGTAGATAAGAGTAACGACTCAATTATATTTGAAAAGTCAAATATGGTCACATAAAAAATAATTTATGTCTAAAATTAAAAAAATCTTAGAGATTTAAGTTCCAGTAAAGCTCTATCTTTTAAAAAATAAGATTCTAAATTTTAATAAAATTGATATGTATAATGATATCATCTAAATGTTTTTTCAAATTCTTTATGGTAAATTTATTTATTTAAAACCATTCAAATTTATGAGTGGCATGCTTATTATATTTTCAAATTGAATTTAATTTTTTCTTAAAATTTTTTAAAATTGGATATGTTTAAAATTTTAGTAAAATTTTTAAAAAATAAGATTTAACCTAAGAATAAATTTTTAAATTGAAAGATGAAAATAACTAATAAAAAGACGTCAAATTCCCAATAGAGGAGGAAATAAATTGAAAGATTTTGATATAATTTTTTTATATTTTTATTTAGAATATGATATTTCTTCTGTGTGAAACTCTAATCTTTTAAAAAACTTTTTATATTAAGAAATTTTAAAATTCTTCAAATTTTCATTTTGAAAGTATAATTTTAAATAAAAATTTGGTATCTAATTATAAAACAATCTATTTTACCAAATTCCCTTTTTACAATTTATAATTATCAATCATTGGACATCAAATAAAATTCCAAATTATTATTTATATTTAATTATCAAATCAAATCACATTTCTTTTATTAATTATTAAAAATATAATCAAAATTTTTTTCTTTAATATCATTATATAAAAAATACATTTCTTTATAAATTTTAAACAATCATCTAATCATTTCTCTTTTACTTTTTTATCTAAAATTTATCATTCAATTTTCAATCAAAAATCATTTTTTTTACTTTATAAACCTTTTCAAAATTATTCCCAAATATATCCAAATCAAATACATTTTTTTACTTTATACTTCCAAATTTTTTACTTTATTTCAAATATAATCAAAATTATTACAAACAAAAAATTATTAAACAATCATCTAAATCATTTCTAGCTTTTTATACTATAATATTCTTTTTAAAATAATTATCAAAATCACTTTTCAAATCGGTTATAAATAAAATCAAACAATATTTAATTATACCAAAAGTCTGAAATTCATATAATATTTCAAAATAAACCTAAAATTGATAAATCATTAATTGAAAAAAATCCCTTCTACAATGAGTTTCAATTATGTTATAAAATTTGGGAAAAAAAGCTAATAGTTGACTCTTTTAGAGTCATAAACGGTTGAAAAAATTTAAAAATCAAGATTTCCAAATATTAATTAAAACTGATAATAATGGTGAGGTATTTAAAACCGCACATTGGAAAAGAAAGCTGAAGGATACGTATTATGTTGAAACATTTATTTAAAATAGGCCAAGCTGAAGGATATTGATCGGTTTAATAAATTTTTATCTTTATTTATCTTCTAATTATATTGAAGAAATTTAAAATCATGTAAATTTTTTAAAATTTTCGATTTCATATTTAAATCGATATGAGGATAATTAAATTAACCAAGCAAATCTAATTTATATAATTGAAAGACTCCATTAATTTAAAAATTGGCTATTCCAATTTATTAATGCGGTTCGATAGACTAATGGTGAGGCAAACCGCAAAAGACTCCAAATAATCAATTATTCAATAATACTGAATATTTATAATTTGAATAATTCTTATTTATGTGGAAAATTTTTGAAGGATTTTTTTCTAATGTTTATCAAAAATATATCCACCGTTTATTAAATAAATCAGTTAATATAAATAAAAAATATTTGAAAAAATTTAAAAATTTCTAAAAATATTAATAGTTTTCAAAAAAAATTTGTCCATTTCTTTATACAATTTTATTATTATTATAAAAAATTAGTTTACTAAGAAGAATATATTATAAAATATGTTAAAAATTATAAAAATTAATTTTTCAATTTTATTATTTTGTCCATTTATAAATATACAATTATATTGTATTAAAAATTAGTTTACTAAATTATTTTTATTAAGTCCCTATTTAAAAAAAAAATTATTTTATATTAATGTCCTATAAATAGAAAATATTAATTGTGATAAATATTAAAAAATATGTTAATGGTATATAGAAATAATTTAAAAAAATTATTTATGTGATAAAGTGAAAAATAATTTCCCAACAATATTAACATGACTTTTCAAAGTTAATTTTTGGTGAAATTTATTTAGAATATGATAAGTTCTTCTGTGTGCAGCTCTATCTTTTTAAAATAAGATTCTAACTCTTAAGAATTGAAAGTATAAGTTTCACAAAAAAGTTTGGTTCTAATTCTTAAAGAATTGAAAGTATGAAATAAGACGCTCAAATTCCCAATAGAGGAGGAAATAAATTGAAAGATCACAAGACATTGGATATAATTTTTTTATATTTTTTACAATTGGACATGTATTTGTAAAATTGTATTAAACATCTATTAGACTTGTTATAGCTTTGAAAGTGGCTTTCAGAATTTCAAATCCCAAATTTTCATTTGTTTATCAAGATTTCGGTATAGAATTTTAAATCCTCCAAAATTTACTCTATAATACTTATAAAACATCTATTTTACATTTTCAAACACAATTTCCAATTAATTATCAATCATCCATCACATACTTTCAAATTATTATTATATATCCAAATCAATACTCTCTCTCTCCTCTTTTTTTACTTTATTATCATTATATAATATATTGTACAAACACATCAATTATTAAACAATCATCTAATCATTTCTATATTACTTTTTATACTATAATATTCTTTCTATTATCAACTTTATCAAAATCCTACTTTATCAAATCCTATAAAATCCACACTCCCAAATATATACAAAATACAAATACATTTTTTACTTTATACCAAATTCTTCCAAATCCCTTCTACAAGATTTCAAATCCACTCAAAACTATTAATATGAAAAAAAATAGTTTAACGATTTAAAAAGAACAAATCAATTTTTAAAGATAAAGTTTGAACTAAAATCACCCAATATTTAATTAGGCCAAAGTCAAGTTACGGTTTAATAAATCAATTGAACTTCTAAAGTTCGATAAATCATATAGGACCTTTTAAGTCCAATAAACCAAATTGAGTCTCTAACTTCGAGTATAACTTCCCATTAAGGAGCAAATTTAATATGACTAAGGCGGTTGAAAGACTCTTTTAGAAATTTAAAAATCAAGACTCCAAATATTAATGAATAAAACTGATAATAATGGTGAGGCAAACCGCACATGTGGAAAGAAAGCTGAAGGACACTATTATGTTGAAACATTTGGTAAACATAAAGCAAGCTGAAGGACGTCATGATCATGTTCACATAAATTTTTATCTTTATTTATCTTCTAATTATATTAGAAGATTGCGATTTTTTATTTGTATTTAAAATCATGTAAATTTTTTAAAAATCTCTTGATATGACTTATGAATGATAATGATAATGGGTATAATTGAGATATCAATGATCATGAGGTTATTGATTATATTCTTTATTCTTGGTTATAATTCAATTTATCGTAAGGATGATTGATTAAGTAAAAATATTAATTCCCATTTAAAAATCAAGATGATATTATTAATTGGGTTTGGAATAAATCAATGGTTTAATCTTAATAAAGGTAAACTATTCACATTTAGAATAATTCTAGAATCTTTCAAGAATATGTAGAAAGTTATCTAGGTTTTTAGAGATTTTTTTCTAATAGTTTGATCAAAAATATATCCACCGTTTATTAAATAAATGAGTTAATATAAATAGAAGAAGTAATATTTGTAAAAATTTAAAAATTTATAAAAAATATTAATTCTTTCAATTTTTTATTCTTTGTCCATTTCTTAAATATACAATTATATTGTATTAAAAATTAGTTTACTAAATTATTTTTATTAATTCTCCCTATTATAAAATATGTTAATCTATATATATAACAACACTAATTGTCCTATAAAGAAAAAAATAATACTCCCTACGTCCCATCTTAGCAGGTGGTTATGGTTTTCTTTGTGTCTTTGAAGTTTAAAAAAAAATTAATGATGTGATAAAATATTGGGGATAGAAAGAGTTGTTTATTAGTATTTTATGTGATAAAGTAATAAAGTAATAAAGTGTTACGGGTAGAAATAATTGTTTATTTTTTATGTGAAAAAATGAATAAATTTAAATGTTAAGATTTTAAACGGTTAATATTATAGGTAGTAATTTTTCAATCAAAATCACACATTTTTTCAATAAAAATAAATTTATAACGATTTTATACTCAGTATGCGAATATATATATATATATATATAAATAACGTTATACTGAAAAATTTAAATGGCTAGGATTGTCGTCCCTATCACTCTACCTCAAAGCCACCAAAGCCACCCCTGTATGAGTGGTAACTCAATCATATTTTAAAGTGAACTATGGTCAAAATACAGTAAAAATGAAACTTATGTCTAATGTTTGAAATGATCTTGAGATTTTATCAGTCCAATAATAATTTTTAAAGTATAAGATGATCCAAATAACTGGTAAAATTGATATGTCATCTATTATATCATCTAACATGACTTTTCAAAGTTAATTTTTGATGAAATTTATTTAAAATATTATATTAGTATGCATCCACTTTCAAATCAAATTTCATAAAAGAGTAGGATTTTATAAAAGTAGATGATATAAAGAAAATAAAATTGTAAAAAGTAATGTATAAATGATTGAATGATTTTTTAATGATTAATGTGTTTGTATATTATATTATATAATGATAATAAAGTAAAAAAATGAGGAGATAGAGTAATGAGCTGAATATATAATAATAATTGGAAAATGTGTAATAGATGATTGATAATGTATTGTAAATTGTGTTTGAAAAAGGTAAAATAAGTGTATTTAGGTATTATAGAGTAGAATTATGAAAGATTTAAAATTCTATACCAAAATTCTGATAAAAAAACAGACATTTGAGATTTGAAATTCTGAAAGTTACTTTCAATGCTATAAACAAACAAATTCTTAAAAAATTGAAAGTACATAACGTCAAAGCCATAAACAAACAAACTCTTAGGCTGCGTTTGTTTTGGGACTCACACGGATGGACTTAAGACTTTGCGCTCCTCGTCTCATACGAGTTTGAGATTTAAAATCTGATTTTTAAATCCCACATTTAATCCACACCTACAAATACCTATAAAATCTATTACTTACTCATCCCAATACATCATACTTTATACACTTTATTATTCTTCTCAATATAATATAATAATACAATATCAACATTGATTTGACATAAAGTTAAATCCCACCCTACTCAAATCTCAAAACAAACATATACATTTACTATTTATCAAGGATTCTAAATCCCTGAATTTTAAAACTTTGACTTGCTCCGCACACTTAAATCCCAAAACAAAAACGCACCCAAAGAATTGAAAGTACAAAATGAAGAAGAGGCTCAAGTTCCCAATAAAGGAGGAAATAAATTGAAAGATTACAAGACATTGGATATAATTTTTAATATTTTTTACAATAGGACATCATATGTATTTGTAAAATTGTATTGAACATACTATTATGCTTTTGTTCTATGTAATCAACACATTAAAATAATAAATTATCGATTCCTAATCTTAATTCAATCCTCTATTATATTATGTACTGCAACTTTAAAAGTGAAAGAAAAGGCACAGTGCATAGGTTTATCTTCTGGTTACTGCTATGCTGCCTAAGCATAAAGATGCAAACTTTATTATTTATTCTTAATTTGTAATCATTTTGGTAGTTGGCTAAAGTGTGAAACAATTGTTACAAAGTAAATATCAGTGAAAAAGGTTGTAATCCTTTCAAATATGCTATACTTTTCACAGATTCTATGTTTATTTACTGCTGTTTTAATTTGAGGGGTTGGTAGGAAATGAGAATCAATCATTTGTGATACCTCCACCTTATAAATCCCATATTGCAAAAATGTAAATGGTTCTTCTCTCATCTTCTCCAACCTCTCTCTTCTTTCTCTCTCTAGGCAGCCTCACTGTAAAAGTTTGGTAGAAACCATCTTTCTTGTGGTGGGCCAATGCTGTCAAAAGAGCTGCTGTCAAAACCACGGGTGGTGTGGCTATTGGAAATTTGTAGGGATGAGTGATAGCAATTTGAATGCTGTTTTTATCCATTTTACAATTTTGGGGCTTTCTTGTTTGGTACAAGGGTGGTCTTTTTCACATTCTCTCACACGCACATAGCCCTAATTACTATCCTATTGAATCCACCGTCACCAACTTGAGTGTAAACTTTTTTGGCCCCATCTTTTTTCCTGTTCCTCAATGCTCTAGTATTTATTGCATTTTCTTTTAATGTTGGGTTTTTTTATGATTTTCAGATATTTCTCATGCTCTAACCAATATTGCCTTTTTCTCATCAATAGGGGTCAGCATTTTCACAAAAGTCCAGTTCTTGAAATTGTAAGGCTAATCACCATCTCCTTCTTCCTCTGTTCTTGATATTTATCATACTTCCCTTTCTCTCTCTTTCTCTTTGTCTCTCTAACAAACTAATCTAGATCCCAAATTTAAAATTTCAAGAATCTAAGCTTTTTTGATTGTGGGAGGGGTTTCTAAAAGGGGTTTCTTTTTTCAATTACTTCTTTTGCCTTTTTCTGTCAAGATTAGTATATATATATACACTTAAGATTGAAGTTGAAGGAGTAGAGATGCCGGCTGTTGATTCGAGTAGCTCAGTGTGGAGTAGGGAGCAGGATAAGCAATTTGAGAAAGCCATAGCTACTTATCCTGAGAATTCTTCAGATAGATGGGAGAAAATTGCAGCTGATGTTGCTGGAAAATCTGTGGAAGATGTTAAACTTCACTATGAACTCTTAATTGATGATGTGAACAGGATAGAATCTGGCTTTGTAGAGGTGCCCTGTTACAATTCTTCTCCAGATGCTTCAGCTGGTGATGATGGAACTGCTAAAAAAGGCGGCGGCAATTCCGGCCATTTGAATGGCGATTCCAAGTCCTCCCGCGCGGATCAGGAGCGTCGGAAAGGGATTGCGTGGACAGAGGATGAACACAGGTCGATAATCTCCGAACATCGAATTTTGTTATTCACACCATATAACTGACTTGATTGCTTTTTAGTATGTTAGTTTGAGCCAAATCAATTTACCTTGTGGTGTGAATGTTACATCTCTTTCAGTGTTTTGTTTGTGCATAAGAATTATTTCAAATCTTGAATGAAAATGTTTGATTTGGGCAATGCTATATCTTTTCCCAATTGATTTTGTCTTTTAATGACATATTTATCTAGATTGGGAAAAGGAAACTGATTTAGATGGCTGGTTGGGAAATCTAGTGTTTGTATAATCAAAGCCCATAGACTGCTTGTCTGTTGTTCCTTTAGTTACTCTTTCGAGTTAGTTGTCAGTTTTGCTATTAAAACTCATCCAAGGTGTTCATGATGTTTCTAGTTTTGAGCATATAAATGGTTATTTAGGTTTAGTTTAATCTAAAATATGTTTTTGTTTCTAATGTTTGCATATTCAGATATTCTTGGTGAATTATTTGTTGGATGGGAGTTGTAGCTGAGAACTTAAAATGGGAATATGCTGTTATAAACTAGATTTTTAATGTAACCAAACTTCCATTTTTGAGAGAATACAACACGTTCCTGATCGCTTGTTTATGCATATGTGACGCCAAAACGTAAGCAATTCGATGTCTCTACATATATGCTTGCTGAGTTATGATACCAAGTTATCTACCTTCTTTTCCCTGTCTCTGAGGAAGTCCATGTGCATTTCTAGGTATATAGGTTAAAGCTTGTAGGCATTGTATTCGGATTAATTTGATAGATCAAAATCTTTATTATGCAACAGTTGCACTGCTACTCAAGTGCAATTTTAAATGACATTACTTGTTATATTAAAAGGTATTAGTTGGTCAGTATTAGTTGTTTTCACTGAACAGTATTAGTTTTTTTCATTGAACAATATGAGTAGTGCACCAGTTGCACGGTTAACTGGTGCACCCAAGTATTGCTGCATTAAGGACTCTGCCTGCCTCTAGATGTGTGCACTTTTGACTCTGTTTTTAACCGTTGCATTTTTCTTGTGTGTTGACAAAACAGATTGTTCCTGCTCGGTTTGGACAAATACGGAAAGGGTGACTGGAGAAGCATCTCGCGGAACTTTGTTGTGACAAGAACTCCGACCCAAGTTGCAAGCCATGCTCAAAAGTATTTCATCAGACTCAACTCTATGAACAAAGACCGAAGACGATCAAGCATCCATGACATCACCAGTGTCAACAGCGGAGATGTGTCGGTTCCCCAGGGTCCAATCACGGGCCAAACCACCCCAAATGGTGGGCCCACCAAACCCAACAAACAACCCCCGCATGTCCCGGGTGCTAATCCAGTGGTCACCATGTACGGTGCACCCACGATGGGTCAACCGATCGGAGGGCCCTTAGTCTCTGCAGTAGGCACCCCAGTAAGTCTCGCCCCGCCACCGCATCTGGCCTATGGTGTTCCAGGTACTCCGATGATGACTTATCCGATGCCTCACAGGTGAAAACGAACGAATTCTACGAGGTATGGACAAACTTTGTTTATCTTGTGGAAGAGGGATGAAACTTCATTTTTCTTAGTGATTTTTAAAATAAGGGATAGGATAAAGTGCATCCATCTTCTGTGTATAGTTAATTATGGTGCTGCAGCTGGGGTTTAGGATATGGGAACTATTATAGGATTTTTCACTATTATTTCTAGGAGAGATCATTCATGATTTGAGGAGAGAATTTTAGTGGTGGAAATTGTAAAGTGCTCTTCTTTCTCTCCATGTTACTTTGAAGCAGCATATTCTTAGCTAATAAACAACTTCCAAATTTGTTTTTATCAAATGTTTAATATTAAATATGTTGTAGATAGGATGGAGATGAGCATGAGTTTTCACACATAATCATGTAATATCTACTACTCCCTCAAAGCCTGCTGTCCCAGAATCATCTCTAGTGTAGATCTGTCTTGAGACAGTCTCATGGTGAGATGTGACACAATTTGGGAATTGACGTTTTAACATTTTGGAAGGGTGAATGTAAATTTGTGCTAGTTTATGAAGCGTCTCGTCATGAGAGCGTCCTACGCAAGAATTTGGTGACGGGGTGTATTATTCTATGACCAGCTGCATCATTCATACCCCCTTAAACTTGTCAAATTGTGTAATTTTGGTGTGAACACTCGTGCTTATACACATCACACAGGCACAACAACTAAATTCTGTGTTTTCCAATTAATTTTATTTTTAAAAAAATTAGAAATTTCAAATCTCAAATATCCTGCATGTAATAATCTAGGGAGAAACATAAATTACTAGGTATATAATGGTATAAAAGGCAATTAATGGTTTGCATAAGAGTAAGGCCATGTTTGGTTCGCGGGATTGATCGGGATAGACCATGATTATGATTTTAACCCAATTAATCTACCGTTTGGTTTGCGGGATGAGGCCCATGATATACTTCAAGCTCGGATAGAAAATGTACAAAATTCCTCCATGGAGGGATATGCTAATCTCATGTGAAAGGTGGGATAGAGCATATCTCAAATGCAATATTACAAATTCTCCTTCTATTGTTTGAATAGATTTACAAGAATGAAGTGTGGTTGTTTTAATTCAATTTAAGGGTGTTTATGACATTTCAACAGGTATCCCATCTAATCCCTCAATCTAATCCTACAATCCAAACGCATATCTTGATTCAATAAATCAAGTCAAATCAATTCAATTTACTTAATCCCATCAATTCTATCACACCTAATTAATTCAATCTCGTGAACCAAATACCCCTAAGTAAATTGAATCTCACTCACATACACCCTTAATAAGTGCGGACATGGATCATATTAATATAACACCTATGCTTAACTTTCCTGTGCAGGTTTATGGTGAACTTAGTACATAACTAAAAATGTTGAATAGAACAACTAATGTTCATTAAAAATAACTAATATTAATTAATATATACTGTTTAATGAAAATAATATGAAAACAACTAATAATATATAGTGAAAACAATATGAAAACAATTAATACTGTTGTGTAAAAACAACTACTATTGTTATGTGAAAACAAGAATTTCATTCAAGACGATCACCATCTTGTAATAAGAGGACCACTTTCGAATAAAAGAGTTTTGTCACAATGAATAGATTACCGCAATTGACCAAAGTTTGAAATCATCCTCTTTTACCCAACTCACCATTTAGGTATTTTTACTCATCAATTCAACATAATCAATGTATATCTCTATATAATATATATATCTATATCTCTCTCTATATATAAATTGCTGTTGGGCTAATATATTAAATTCAATGTTATAAAGCCCACGAGGCCCATAATTTGTACTTCTTCTACTGGGATAATGATTATTTATGGACTTTTAAGACCAAGGTACTCGTGTGCTTTTCTTTCTGGACATATCTTTTGACTAAATACATTGAATCTTCTGGAAACTAAATAAATGTATGCCTGTATATACTAAAAAATAAAAAGGAAAAAGGAAAAAAAGAGGAGACGTCATGTCCATCTTATGCACTGTACAATAACATCACTAATAAATAATAACAGTATTAATTTTTACAAATATTATAACTTATAGATAACGTCCTGCGCACAAGGTGCACTTGATATTTTGGCTTTTAATATTTGAACATGTTTAATCAAGTTGAGGTTTGCCCATTCAAACAAGTAAATCCCCTATAAACACTACAAAATAATAAAGGGTTGCCTACAAAATATTCCAAAATATAGAGGATTGCTTAGAAAATATTTCAATTTGCCTACGCATTTGTATTCATAGGTAAATTAGCCTACGAAATGTAATTCGTAGGTAAATTTATTTGTAAGTCATTTTTAAACCACAAATATAATTGCCTACAAAAATGTAAGTTGCCTAGGAAATTATCTTTTGTAGTTAATTAATTTGCCTACGGAAATTAGGAATGTGTAGGTAGTTTCATGGTAGGTAATTTGTTTGTCTAGGAAATTATTTTGTGTAAGTAACTTTTCATATATTTTTCTAAAAATTGGTAGGCAAATCCTAGACAATAGTCAGTTTTAAGGACCAAATTATTTTTATAGGAAAATTTCATAGGCATTTTAAAATTTTGGTAGCCAATTCTTCATTTTCTTGTAGTGAAATTTGAGTTCAGGTGAACTTTTTTCAAGTGCCATTGTAATGTATAAATATTATTATTATTATAAAAATAAGGTAAATAGTGATAGTGGATGTATGATAATGATACTTGAAGAAACACTCAACTAATACTGTTGAGTGTACCAACTGATACTTTATGACTTAAGTGTTGACTGGAGCTTTGACTCTCCTTTATACCCCCCAAAAAAAAAATGGAAATGAATGTTGATGATGCCCATTTTGGTCTTGAAAGCTTGAAAGAGGCTTGGTCCCAAGGGTTTTGACATCATATCAGCAATATTTTCTTCACTTGGAATTTGAATCACTTTGATAATGCCTTGTTGGATTTTCTCCCTTGTGAAGTGGTAATCTATTTGGATATGCTTCGTCTTCTCATGGAGCACTGGATTGTGTGCAATACAAAAGGCTGATCTACTATCAGTGTAGAGGATGACTGGTTGTGAATTAGCTATCTTCAAGTCATTGAGAATGTAAAGAATCCACTGCAGCTCACTTGTAGAATAGGCCATAGCTCGGTATTCAGCCTCTGCTGAGGACCTGCTGACTGTAGATTGTTTCTTGGATTTCCAGGATATCAGAGATTGACCAAGGTACACTGCATATCCACTTATGCTTCTTCTTGTTGCATCACACCTAGCCCATTCAGAATCAGTGAAGGCTTGGAGTTTGAAATTGCAATCTGATGGATATAATATGCCTTGTCCTGGATTGCTTTTAATGTACCTAAGTAACCTGTGCACAGCAGATAAATGTGCCTCTGTGGGCTTGCTCATAAATTGTGTTAGTGTTTGGATTGGATAGGAAAGATCAGGTCTAGTAATGGTAAGATAAAGAAGTTTACCCACCAACCTCCTGTACTTAGATGGATCTTTCAACAATGGAGAATCAGATTGTTGAGTAAAAGTTTGTTTGGAATCCATTGGTGTATCACAAGGTCTACTTCCAAGATAACCACAGTCATTCAATAAATCTAAAGCATATTTTCTTTGACACAATTGAAGACCCTTTTGGTTCTTAGCAACCTCAATACCAAGAATGTATTTCAGTTCACCCAAATCTTTTATGGTAAATTTGTTGTCAAGAAAAGCTTTGACTCTCAAAATTTCATCCAAACAATTTCTAGAAAGTATAATATCATCAACATAGCAAACAAGTACAGTGAACTGACCATTTTCATCTTTAATAAACATAGAATTATCCGCTTTTGATTGAGAATAACCAAATTCAATTAGAGAATCAGACAACTTATGAAAACACTGTCTTGAAGCTTGCTTCATACCATATAAGCTCTTATTGAGCTTGCATACCCTTTTATCACCAGTAGAACAATAACCAGGTGGGGGTAACGTATATACATTCTCTACTAAATCACCATGTAGAAAAGCATTGTTTACATCTAACTGATGAATGAACCAATTTTTGGCAGTAGCAACAACTAATAGTATTCTAACAGTTGTTATCTTTGCAACTGGTGAAAAAGTGTCAAAATAATCTATGCCCTCTTCTTGGGTATAGCCTTTAGCAACTAGTCTTTCTTTGTACCTTTCAATGGTACCATCAGCCTTATACTTTACTTTAAAAACCCATTTACAACCTATACAATGCTTATCTTTAGGTAATTCAACAAGATTCCATGTATTTGTTCTTTCAAGTGCCTGTAACTCAAGCTGCATAGCTTGGACCCAATTAGGATCTGAGCTAGCTTGTTTATAGGTTTTAGGCTCTTGTATTTGAGAAATAGCAGCAGTGAAATGTTTATGAGTATGAGATAATCTTGAAGTTGACAAATAATCAGATATAGGATATTGACAACTTCTAGCAGCAACAAGATTAACATCACGATTCACAGGACTAGTGTTAAGAGAGAGGAGAGAAGTTTCATATACTTGTAAGTAGGCAGGTGGATGTTTAGCTCTGCAGGATCTCCTGTTGTTAAATTCAACTTCAGTAGATGGATTTGAAATAGGTTCTGCAGATATGATACTCTCAGCACCTCAGATTGAACATTTCCAGTGTCTTGTATTGAAATGTCAATAGAATGATCTGTCAATTCTTCTGCTAAATCTTGATGCACAACATCAGTATGAACATGTATAACAATATCAGAAAAATCAGAATTGTCAGAAGAACATTGCTCTATGAACAACTTATCTAAAAATCTCTCAGTACCAATAGTGTCAGAGAAAGGAAAAATATGCTCATAAAACTTGACATTTCTTGATACAAATATTCTACCTGTAGCAACCTCCAGAAGCTTATATCATTTTGTTCCAAAAGGATATCCAAGAAGAACACACTTTGTTGCTCTTGGATGAAACTTATGCCTGTGAGCAGTTAATGTATTTGCAAAGCATAGACAGCCAAATACCCTCATATGATCATAATCTGGTAATTTGTTAAACAAGATTTCAAAGGGACTCTTATTCCCAAGGATTTGAGTAGGAATCAAATGTGCAGTAGTAAAAATACACTTATTCCAGAATTTAAGAGGCAAGCAAGACTGAAAAGGTAAGGCTCTTGCAACTTGTAACAAATGCTGATGTTTTCTCTCAGCAATACCATTTTGCTGGGGTGTTTCCACACAACTAGTTTGGTGTATAATACCATTATCATTATAAAAAGCATGCAAAAGAAATTCAGTACCATTATCACTCCTAATGATCTGGATTTTCTTGTGAAACTGAGTGAAAACCATTTTGTAAAATCTATCCAATGCAACACTGACATCAGATTAACTTTTAACATATAAATCCAAGTGCATCTGCTAAAATCATTAACTATAGTAAGAAAATACTTGTGACCAGTGTGTGAAATAGTTGAGAAGGGGCCCCACACATCATAATGTATAAGAATAAAAGGAGCATCAATTACAGAAGTACTACTTGTAAAAGGCAATCTCTTCTGTTTAGCAAGAGGACAAATTTTACAAGGCAAAGTGCAGTTCCCTTTTACATTTAGAGACTTTATTTGAGCAATACATTTCTCAGAAGCATGCCCTAGTCTAGAATGCCACAAACTGAAAACATTTTTATTCTGAACAGAGTTTGCAAAAACTACATTATTAGCAGGAGAAAAGTTCAAGTGGTATAAACCACCTTCTTGATCAGCAGTACAATCACAATCTTGTTGAGATTGTCCTGTAATATGCAATGTGTAGACATAAAAGTAACAATACAAGATGAGTGTTTTGTTAAATGTGAAACAAATAACAAATTGAATGTAAAATCAGGAACATAGAGATCATTATATAAAACTAACTTCTCATGCAATGTCACATTTCCCATTAAAGTAGCAATTGCAATCTTATTATTAGGAAGATTAATTTTGACATTCACAAAAGTTGGAGTTTCAGTAAACAACCTCTTATCACATATCATGTGGTCAGTAGCACCAGTATCAAGTATCCATGAAGATTTAATATTGGAATTGAAACAAGTGTGCAAACTTTTATCAGGTTGAGAAGATGGTCCATGATCAAGAATGACAGTAGCAACAGAATGCTTTGACTCTCCATCCTTTTTCAACTTTGAAAACTGCAAAAATTGCTCAAAAAACTCCTGAGTAAACAAGGGATTAGTGGAAGAAGTTTCCATAGAATCATCCTTGTGAGGGTTTGAAGAAACCAACACATTAGCAGAGGAATCATTCTTGGAATTCTTATCAGTCTGTCTAGGACCCCAGGGCCTTTCCATCCTGGAGGATAACCTATGAGTTGGAAACACCTTTCCACAGTGTGGCCAGGGCCTTCACAGTTGGAACATTTAAGAGGTTTCCTCTTAGCTTTAGTAAACCTGGAGTAATTGTCATTTCTAGCCAGCATAGCCATGGAGTCTGTGCTATCTGACTGAGAATGCAATGCCCTCTGAGACTCTTCTTGTAAGAGTAATGAAAAAACTTTGGCAAGTGGAGTATAGGGTTTGGACAGAAACAGTTGACTCCTCAGAGCAGAATAGGACTCATCAAGGCCAATTAAAAACTTCATAAAAGAGTCTTGCTCCTGAGTTTGAGCCACAAACTTCAACAACTCACAGGTGCACAAATTCATTGCACCACAATTACACTTCAAAACAAGCCTAAAACTGAGATATTCATCCCATAGGACCTTAAACTGGTTATAATAGTGAACAAGAGACTGACTACCCTTAGTTATGTTAGCAAGATCTTTTTCTATCTGAAAAACACGAGCTAAATCATTCTTAGCATATCTAACATGTAACTCATCCCAAACATCCTTAGCAATAGTAAAATACTCTTGAGTTTCTTAATATCAGAATCAATAGAGTTCAAAATCCACAAAAGAACGAGATCATTCGCCCTTACCCAAGCAAGATAGATAGCCCTATCTTCAGATTCAACAACTTTAGGAATCGTACCATCAATGAGCGGAACCTTATTTTTCACACTCAACGCGCGTTTCACAGAATGACTCCAAGACGTGAAGTTCTTACCATTCAATGATTCAATGACAATTGACACAGCAGTGTTGTCATTGTGATGCAGATAAAGAGGCGAGAGAGGATTCAACGCCGGATTCAACGAGGTAGGATCCAACACCGGAGGATTAACACCAGCCATAGAAATTGAACAATTTCGACAATTAATCGAAAGAATCACAAAAAAAGACCGATCGAAGCGAAACGATCGAGAAAGTGCGATTAAACGCAACGAAGAAAACACGATAGACGCGAGACAACGGAAATCAGGATCTTAAACGAAATCTTCAACCTAAAACTGATACCATATTGAAGCATCAAGATTGAATTGAATCAACATTCTACAATTGAATATACACCATAACCGTTTATAGAGAGAGAGAGAGAGATGGATTGGAGATGAAGAAAGGTATGAATGAATTAGTTAACCTATTCTGAAACCTAACAGCTATATTTATAACAGATGGGTAAAACACTCAACTAATACTGTTGAGTGTACCAACTAATATGACTTAAGTGTTGACTGGAGCTTTGACTCTCCTTTATACAAATTCTTTTACTTCATTTAAACTTAAAACTTATATATGTATGTAGGAATGATCAACCATATTTATTTGTTAACTTTTCATGTGGACGTAAAGAGTAAAGACAAACTCTTTTGTGAAAGACAAAAAAATGTGTGAATTAAAGTTCATCCTGAATTCGTTATGCATAAAAATTATTACTATTATGCACAAAAACTATCACTATTTAAAAAATATAAAATATTTTTTAAACAATGAAAGTTTTTATGTATAATAGTAATAATTTTTAGGCAAAAACTTGTACGCAATAATGCATATAAGTGATATAAACAATTGGACTTTTTTTTTTGTCGCGGTCAGCGGAGCGCAGTTAGGGCAGATTGTTGGTGGGTCAATGAGCTTCTTCATCTTCTTCCATCGCGCGCGCAGTCGGACCCGGTCAGATTTCCTCTTCTTCCTCTTCTCTTCTGGCCGATCTCACGGGCCTTCTTCTTCCTCATTCGTGCTTTAATTTTCTTTTTCGCTCCGATCAGTGGATGAAATAAGGTTGTTCAATTTGAATTTTGGTGGATTCTGCGAGAAGAAGAAAGAATATGTGTGTGGCGTTTGGATTACCCCTCAATATAAAGTGTGTGATGAAATTCAGATTCTTCTGCACTCTTTTCACGCTGTTCTGTAAATCTGTAATTTTGGACAGAAGATTTTTTTTGCGTTTGTATCGGTTTTTGTTCATGTAGTAAAACTCTTTTGCTCATATGGTAACACTATTTTTGTTCATGTAGTAACACATCAAGTTGTTCTTTAAATCTATAATTTTGGACTGAGGATTTCTTTTTGGGCTTGTACTGGTTTTGTTCATGTGGTAACACGTTTTTCTTCATATGGTAACACTTTTTGTTCATGTAGTAACACATGTGTTTTTAGTAATATGTAACACTATTCATATATCGTCGTAATACTATGTGAATACTCATATATTACCATATGAACAATAATGTGTTACCTTGTGACCCATATACCTTATGAATATTTATGTGTTACGATATGTTTTATTACGTGTTACGTAAGATATGAAGTTTTTTCAATATAACAATGTAGTAACACTTATACATAGATGTAGTAACACACAAAAATTTGAAAAAATAAAAAAAATTATGTGTTCAGTAAGAATCTAACCTGCGGCCAAATTTATTAACAACAAACCTGAACTACTAGGCTATAACACATATTTGATAAAAATATCCTTCTATAAATACATATGCGCCCGTGCCAACCTGAAGCCCACAAATTGAGCCTTGCCCGCCCTTCCCGCGATCGACCCGCCCGCTCGTGCTGACCCACGAATTTTGGACCATTTTTGCTTTATATATATTGTATTGCACATAATACTAGTGTGCAATATTTCACACAATACCTTCTCTATTTTTACGCATAACAGTGGTAAAGTTCATGTATAAAGATCTAGTTCACATGAGTATCACTCTTTGTGAAATTTGTTTATCATATTAAATCAGATTCATATATATATATATACACTAATACAATAACATTAATATCATTACTATTATAAATTAATAACATAACATTTACACACACATAAATGCTACTCCCTCCGTCCTTTTTTAAATTGCCCATTCACTTTTTAGCTCGTGTTTTAGCGAGCGAGTTGTTTATTAGCATATAAAATGATGAAGATATTTTTAAGGTGAGCTATGATAGTCCTACCCTAATCTATCCTACACCTCCTTAAAAATCACTTTATCATTTCATATACTAATAAACAACTCGCTCGCTAAAACATGAGCCTAAAAGAGAATGGGCAATCTAAAACATGGCGGAGGGAGTATGCCATTAATTTATAAGTGTAATGATATTGTTGATAAAATGTTATGAAATTTATTTATTAGTGTAATAGCGTCAATTTCATACTGCGTTTAAGTTTCACCGAAGATCGACTCAAAAGGTTTTTTTTAAAAAAAAAAAAATTATTATCTAAGACAGACTCAAGAGTTATTTTTGAAGATAAACATGTTTTAAAATATATTAGAGATCAATATTATAGATTTGAGGAACACTTGCATGAGACGGTCTCACGGAGAGACAGAATAAAGCAGGGCATTGATGCTTTAACATATTGGGGGTGGGTGTGATACGTGCTAGGTTGTACCTGCCTCGTGTATGAGACCGTCTCATCACTACAAAAATGCTGTCAATTAACGAGGGCGTTAGTGAGGACATGCCCTCGTTAAATCAATTTAACGAGAGTATTAACGAGGGCTAAATGAAAATTTTAAAATAAATATACGTTGAAGATTTGCAAGCCCTTGGCGTCGAACCCATGACCAGTCGCTCGTACGTGCACTACAAAAAAATACTGATTTAATGAGGGTTTTTAAAGAGGGGAGGAGAACCCTCATTATTTAACGAGGATTTTTACGAGGGAGAATCTTAACGAGGACTTTTACGAGGGCTAAACTATATTCAACGAGGGTAAAATCCCTCGATAAAATCATCGGGAAGTCAACGAGAGCTTAAAACCCTCGGTAAAATCATCGGGAAGTCAACGAGGGCTCAGACTAGGGCGCGTCCCCCTCGCTAATTCAAAAGTTCTGACGCCCTCTGCACGCCCTGCTTGAGGTGCATTTACCGAGGGCAACCACCCTCTTTAATGCCCTCGCCTTCCTCTAAATACATCACCCCTGCCCAAATTCTTCCCATTTTCGCCGGTTTGTTTCTTGGAGAGCAGAGGATGTTGGGATTATACTGGAAAGTATGCTTTTACTTTGTATAATCAAAACTGAATTTCGGACTTATTTACTGAAATAAATTATTTATCATTGATGCTTTAAATATTATCGAATGTTACATATATTTACTGCATAACTGTTCAATAAATAGTACGTGTTACATTGTAGTTAATTTAGTGATACCAGATCACAGAAGATTAAATTAACAGTTCCTTGTAACTAAAAGTACGCTATTCACGACCTAGATGGAAATGAACAACCCATCGTGAAAGGTTGAAGTGTAAGACTCAGATTGGCTTGTCTTGACCAAGAGATTACACTAGTGCATGACTGATGCACTGAATAGGACCTACAGGAGGATAAATTCTTCAGAACTGAACAAGGAAGAATTAGACCTCAGTGGTTCGTTATTTCTTAATCTTCGTTCCTTAAATAGGATCACGTGGGATTGGTAACTATTGCTTTGACTTATCATGGGTAGAGAATCAACGAGATTCAATACTTTTTATCTTGGGCAATATTATTGGTCACATGTAATTGCTAAGATTTAATACGGAGAATCGTGTGCAAGTACGCTTGTTTGATTTGCCCCCTTGGGAGGTTCATAAGCTTTATCATACCAAATCTTGCAAGTTGAACCGTTCCTTGACCAAGGACGAAAGATATTAATTAATGGAAAGCTATTTCAGTGGCTTGAATTAATTAATGGGCTAGATAATCAAACACGGGAAATAATATCCGGGAGCCATATTGACTGTAATATGAGTTAAGATGGATAGTGCAATATTAATTATATAGTGGGATTAATTAATATTTATGAGCTTGAATAATATTGTGGCTCAATATTGATAATTCAAGATCCATTGGAAGGTCCAATCTTAATTCTCCTAAAGGCCCCCTGAGTAGCCCAACATATAGTCCAATAACTGAAAAAGGTGTTTAAAATAAAATAAATATTGTTGCTTATTTTTCCTAATTATTTTTGAAATTTATAGATAAAAGGGGAGAAAGATTTTCTTTGAATTTTGTTATGGAATGAAGATATGTATTCTTGTAATACAAGATTATCTCATTAAATTCAAAAATCTCCCACTTGGTTATTTATAAAGAAGATTTCGAAATTTTTGAAAGATAAAGGGCAAGAAAAATTTTCTTGATTTTCTTGAAAAGATATTATGGAAGATATGTATTTCTTGAAATATAAGAATATCTCATAAATTCAAGAAGATCCAAATCTTGGATTCTTGCCTATTATTTTCGAAAATATCCCATAACAAAGAAGGTGGGATTTTGTGGAATATTATAATTATGGGAAAAAGAATATAGGAGGTATATTCAAGATTTCTTGGAGATCAAGAAAAGATTTTCCCACATTATTTTTTGCCAAAATAGGGGATGAATGTTTCATTCCCAGTAACACACAAAAATTGGTTTTTCGGAAAAATATCAGCGTCGATAAAATATCAAATATTTTGAAACGTCGACAGATTGTATTTTTTTGAAAAAATGTCAATTGTGAGTAGTGTACAATTCCATGTGCTGGAAAAATTAGTAAATCCACAAAAGTGGTGCAACATAATTTATTTTTCCTTTTGTTAATTGTTCACAAGTGTCCTACCACCGGATAGTCGAACAAGGATTAAGTGAATACTTGGGAAGTTCTTTTGGTTAGTCTAATCAGCCAGATCACTGTCATCCCAAGAGGTACGTTCACGTAAACTCGTAGAATTCCGCATGCGTAGGATTTACGTGAATTAATTATATGCATGATATGTTGTTGGATTATTATTTGAATTAATATAGGATTAATTCATGCTAGTAATAATTACAAGAATTAAATTTGTATTTAAATATTCACCCCGAATAGATCTGTGCAACTTATTCCCCAACAGAGGAGAGGCGAAAGCTTAGGGAATTAACAACCCAATTCGCCAATTTGAGGTAAGTATTAGTTATTTTATTTTTTAGTATCAGTATATTGTATATTTAGTATTACTTGTTTATATATCTAGTATTAGTTGTATTAGTTTAAATTTTAATTTAATTTTGCTTAATTTAATTTGCATGATAATTGTATTCGTGGTATTAGTTGTATTTTGTTGTATGATAAATGTATCTAGTGTTAGTTGTATTTAGCTTAATTTAATTTGCATGATAATTGTATATTTTAATTATATTTTAGCTTAATTGTGTAGTTATTAATTAGTGTATATATTATTTATAGTGTATATTTTAGTTTAATTTTACTTGATAGTTGTATATTTAGTATTATTTAGGTTAATTTCTAGCTAGTACGTGTAGATTAGTATTATTTAGTTTAAGTCCTAGCTTAATTTAGTATTAGTTAATATATTAATCATGTTGGACGTTGGAGTGGAGGGATTGATGTTTATAAATGTTGGTTATTGCTTGTTGTAGAACATGTGCATTCCGATTTGATTGATTTTAATTGATTAAGTCGAAAATAGATGCACGTAGGATCTTGGTTAATTGGAGAATACGATAAAATAAGACGAAACTCTGCCGAAATTTTAGGAAATATTAATTATTAATTAGGCTTTTGAATACTTATCAATTCGTAAATATTTTAAACAGATAATTGATATGGATTATTCCATCCGTTTATGTTGGATGTATGGTCCTAGATCAATTAATGACAATATATCTCCCGAATTCTACAGTGGACTTGAATCTTTTATAGATTTCGCTACTAGTAATGAGATGATTTAGGGAAAGATTAGGTGTCCTTGCAACAAATTTAGATGTCGGAACAATAATACGTATCATGAACCTGATGAGGTGAGAGCACATTTATATAGAAATGGGTTCATGCCCAATTATTGCAATTGGATTTATCACGGTGAGGAAATGTGGGGTCATGAATACAATGATCATCCGTCTGCGTCGACTTCACACGGGCCGATTGACGAGACTTTTGCATCTAGCTCGTACCACGATATAATGACGGACTTAACCTCTGGTCCTCACTTAAATGTGAATGATGAGCCCCCTAATGAGGAACCTCCTAATGAGCATGCTATACATTTTTATAACATGCTTCGTGCAGCTAATCAGGATATAATGCCTGGTTGCGAATCGTATTCACAGTTGCCATACAATGCCCTGTTGCGCTGAACATTAAAACTGAAACAGACTGTCAGAAAGGGGCTATAATCAAATGGTTGATGTGATTCGTGTTCTTTATCCGAATAGTCTGGTGCCCAAGAAATTTTCTGATAGCAAACAGTTGATGAGTGAGATGGGTCTTCCAGTGGAGAGGATCCAGTGTTGTGCGGGTAACTGCATGTTATACTGGGGTGCAGATGGTGAACTTGAACATTGTAAGTTTTTGGGAGGCCACAGTTCAAACCTGCTACTCGTGGTGTGGATGGTTGACTTAAAAAGAAGCGTCATTTTAAGGAGATGTTCTACTTTCCTATCATTCCGCGACTGCAAAGGTTGTATCAGTCGAATGCTACATCGAAGGATATGACATGACATGCATGTTGCTATAATGACCACTCCGTTGTCATGCGTCACCCTGCAGACTCACAGGCTTGGAAACACTTGGACCAGTCGCATCCTGAATTTGCTTCTGAAATTCAGAACGTGAGGTTGGGCTTGAGCACTGACGGTTTTCAACCGTTTGGGGCGCATGAGAAATAATAGTCATCATGGTCAGTGATATTGACACCGTATAATCTACCCCCATGGTTGTGTATGAAGGATCAATTCATGTTTCTTATGGTTCTGGTGCCAGGTCCAAAGAATCCAAAAGATAAATTGGACGTATTTTAGCAACCACTGATCCATGATTTGATGTTTTTATGGGAACATGGTGTGGTAACGTATGATGTTGCTACAAAGCAGAATTTTATGATGCGGGTTGCACTAATCTGGACCATCAGTGACTTTCCAGCTTACTCGATGTTGTCTGGTTGGAGCACAGCTGGAAGACTTGCTTGTCCACACTGTGCAGATTACACTAATGCTTTCTCTCTAAGGCTTAGTTGCAAGCAATCATGGTTTGACAACCATCGTAAGTTCTTAGAGAGCGATCATGCGTACCGAAGGAACAAGACTACATCCAGAAAGAATGTAATAGTTGATGATGATCCCCCCCATCCTTACAGGTGATTAGCTCCTCCAGCAAATTGCTTGGTTTAGATTGATGAAAGTAACAGAGTTGGGTGCTGATGCTCACAACAAAGGTTTACAATGTGGTTGGAAGAAGAAAAGTGTTTCTGGATATTTGTGTGTGTGTTATGACAATGTTGGTGATGGTGATGTGATGAATTAAACATTTGTGTGTGTGTTATGCATTAAACATGAGACTGAATATTTTATTATGTTTTATGAATATTTGTTATGAATATTGTTGATTAATCTCTACTATTAATTTATGAGAATGATTTAAAAAATATTTATTTTAAAACAAGATTGATATAGGTATTAATTTTGCAATTTTATTGAAAATATTTTAAAAAAATAATGATCAATATGTACATGTATTAGTAAATAGGATGCTTAATTAATTTTTTTATTAAAAATAGTTTAATTCAAATGTATCGAATTGCATTTAGTGTACACGTGTTAGTATAGTGTAAATTTTTTATTAATAATATTTTTATAAAAACAATTATTAAAAGTATATATATAAATGTACCCATAATAATAAATGATGCATAAGAATATAAATTATTTATTTCACAGTTTTATTATAAATATTTTAACAAAATCAAAGTATATATGCATGACAAATAATTAAAATAAATGATAGAAGAAAAAAATGAATAAAACACAAATATAATACCTATACAATTAAAAATACATTCTTAACGAATAACTCGCTTAGCCCAAACGGTTAGGCGCTCACATGTAAGACCTCCATATACCGAGAGGTCGCGTATTCGAATCACATGGTTGACGTAAATTGCCCATATATGCTGCTACAGTGGGGGGACCTCGCGTGTCCCAGTGGTTCGTGGGTGCACTCAGAGCCTCGTCAGCCCGGGCTCGAAACTTGACAGTTACATTTTTAAAACGCGAATTAAATTCGCGAGGGCAAATTCCCTCGGTAAAGTTCTCGCCAAATAGGCGAGGGCCACGTCGCCCTCGGTAAATAAAAGGCGTCAGACAGCGAGGGCCAGCTGGCCCTCGTTAAATTTCGCGTGGGTTTTGCCGAAGAATTCTGGTCGGGAAAAAGGCGAGGGCTGCAAGCCCTCGTTAAACTGACATGTGTCAGCCCCTCGTTAATGCCCTCGTGATTTGCCGAGGGTTTTTAAAAACCCTCGTTTAACTGTTAACGACCAACATTTTAACGAGGGATATTTCTCTCGTTAAAACCCTCCTTAAACCCTATTCCCTCGTTAAAACCCTCTTTAAAGCCCTCTTTAAATGTGATGTATTTTGTGGTGGTGTGCTACCACATGAATGTGTGTTGAAATTGCCATTGAGCTAGGTGACTAATTCATTAAATTTTTACTTCAAATATATATGTACAATAATTAACCTCTCTAAATGAAAATTATAAACTTACGACCTTTTACTATTGTGTATCTGCAACTATAGCGAGGCTAACATACTCTTTTATCAAATTTTTACTCTAATAAATATCTATCATATATATTTTTTATTTTTAATGAGAGGACTAAGCCCTCGTTATTAGTGAGGGCTATTATGGTACTTGTTAAAGCCCTCAGTATTAACAAGGAAAAACTTATTGCTCATTAACACCCTCCTAGTATTAAGGGCTTTGAAATCCCTTATTAATTTCAAGGGTTATCAAAATCTTCTTTAAAATTTTTGTTATTAGCAAGGACTTTTATAGCCCTCGTTTATGCCTCGTCAAATGATAGTTTTTTTGTAGTGCATATGAGTTTTTGTCTATAGATAAATAGGATTGATCGATCCAATAACTTCTTGAAACTATTATTAATTCGATATCTAGGATTACAAAATGTGGTTAACTATCTGCATTCTACAACAACTTAGATGATCACAAATCGGGTTGAAAAGGAACACCAGTTGCAGGCAACCATTGAGCCCCACCGATGAACTCCCTCACCGTAAATTTCTTTGCTTCTTCAGCACTAATACTCCTAACTCCCTTACTTTTCACTCTTCCACCCGTCGCAGAACCAGGCCCCTTATTCCCGTACTCCCCAAAATACACCGTATCGTACGGCGCACTCCCGACCAACTCCCACCCGGACCACCCCTGCGGCTGAATCAAACCGTCCAGGAAGCTCTCCATGAACACGGCCGTGGAGTACCTCCGCCACGGCCGCCCCAGGTAAGTCTTCGCCCCGGCCAGGTCCTCCACCGCCCTGACGTTGCAGTTCTGGAAGGAGAACCCGCTGGGGCAGGTGGGGTCGGGGCCTTCCCCTGCGCGGTCACCATGTTGGATTGCCCGTGCAGGGGCCGCCTGACAAGGATGTTGCAGTTCTGGAAGACTGTGGAAGAGAATCCGAAGATGAAGTCGATTGTGCCGTAGATTTGGCATTCACGGTAGAACTGGCGGTTGGTGTAGGAGAAGAGGGTGTCTTGGTAGCCGCGGATGCTGCATTTGTAAAAGACGGATTGGTTCGCAGTCGAGAGGAGGGCCACTGCTTGACCCCCGGATGGCCCCGCCGTGTTCTCGAACCCCATGTCTCTTGCGATGAATCCGCGGCCACGGACAGCTGGATGAATGACAAATTCGCGTGTGAGACGGTAGATATATAAAATGAAGGGTTCAACATTCTATTTTAAGGGCGTGTTTTGAAACACTTAAAACAGCTCCCAGAATAAATTATTTTCAAAGCTCACTCTCATAATTTTTGAAAATAAGTGCTTCTGAAAATTGTTTTAAGTGTTTCAAAACACACCCTAAATTTGGATGGAGTTGGAGTTATGTATAACGATGTGCAACTGATTTGGAAATATCATTTTAAACCAAATTAATCAATACAATGACACAATTAATACTATAAATTGATAAATGTATAAAACTTTAATTTTAGGAGTGATCCCAAATATTTTTAATTAATTAATTTTTATTGAGGCCATTATGATCCTCTAATAATTATAAGATATACATTGACAGTATCTTTGAAAAGATTCCATTTCATCTAAAAATTCGAACTTATAAAAAGATATGTAATTAATTAAACAGTTTAGTCCTTAAAGTATAAGGATTGTCTACAACTTGCCTACAAAATTTCTATCATATAAGCATTTTCGTTCATAGGTAAATTTTCCTACGAAAATGTAATTCATAGATAAATTTGTATGTAAGTCATTTTTAAACTACAAATACAATTGTCTATGGAAATATAAATTGCCAAGGGAGTTATCTTTTTTAGTTAATTTGTTTGCCTACGAAAATTACAAATGTGTAGGCAGTTTCTTTGTAGGTAATTTGTATGTTTAATAAAATTTAAAAAATTCGTAAGCAAGTCGTAGGCAAATTTAACTATTTAATGACCAAATTATTTTTGTTGGAAAACTCTGTAGCTATTTTAAAATTTTCGTAGGCAATTCTTTATTTTCTTGTAGTGTTGTTCAGGCTTAATTGTCCTATATTTATAGGATTTTAAAATATATTGTCCTATATTTATATATAAATTTTAAAATATATTTACAAATTTTAAAATATATTGTCCTACATTTCAAAGTCCATAAAATTATTTTCCTTAAAACAAACCGCCCCAAGTTATTGTCCTAAATAAATATTATTCCCTTTAAATTGTGTGCAAAAGTTACATTTTTTAATTTTGTATGTGCAAAATTACTACGTATGTGCAGTTTATTTTGACGTGAGAGAAAGAACACTTCGAAAGTACAATTCAGACGCTGTCAGCACGTGATGTTAGCGATACAGAAAAAGGTGTTAGATTTTAAAATTGCACATGACCCCAATTTCTGCACATTGTTGTTTATATAAGGGCTATTAAGACCTTTTGTCCTAAATTTGTACCTAAGAGTAAGACTTAAAAAACATTGTATCTTAGAGTAAGAGTGCTCCATAAATTTTAGTGGTGAGTGAGTTCCCCCACCTTTTTTTTTCTCTATCCACGGATAATTAAAAAATATTTAAGGAGAAATAAATAATTTAAAAAAAAGTAATGACTAATGAGGGACAATTGGTGCAAATAAAACGAAGTTATTTGATGTTGTGAGCCCCACTTGCTTCCAAAAGATGGAATGAGAAGCTTCTGATAAGACGCTCGAAACGAAAAGATGCAAAAGTTATGGTGGGACGGAAGGCGTATTTTTTTAAGTGAAATAACTAATACAAATATATTTATATTCTATTTTTAGTAAAACAATTCATGTGGTTTAAAAATACACGAGGTGTTTGGTGCACATGGTGTAACAATTTGTTTTAGGGTAACTTACTATATTAGCTATAAAATGGGAGTGCATATTCTAAAAACTACAAACACTTAGAAATTTACTTTTAACTACAAAGGACTATAATACCCAATCTTGCATATTTTGAATTCCACAATATTTTGAATCACATTTCTCCCCCCAATACCTCTTAATGTTTTTTGGGGCACCATTTGTTTGGGCCTTTCGCTTTTTGGGCCCACTTATTTCGGGCATTTTTGCTTGCCGGACCCCGCATTTTTTGGCCATTCGTTCCTACTTTTTCAGGCTCCTTCTTGTTCAGGCCCTCCATTTTTGGACCAAAAAATTCTAAAAAAACACACAAAAAATCTTTATATGTGCAGTTCAGTTTCTGCACAAATACAATATATTTCTGCACACAAGATCAATTAAATCCAAATATCAATCAAAATAATATTCCATAACACATATTAATAGATTAATAGAGTTCTAAATAAATTTTGAACCAAAAAATCATAAAAAAAGCAAACAAAAAAATCAGAACATCTTCTGTTTAATTTCTGCACAAATTCAAAATATATATGCGCACAAGATCAATTAAACAAAAATATCAATCAAACTAATACTTTTGAACAAATAATAACAGAATAATAGAGTTCCAAACAATCTTGAACAAAAAAAATCCTAAGAAAAAAAATCAAAAAACCTGAACATGATCAGTTCAATTTTCTGCGCAAATGCAATATACTTATTAATAAAGCCTATAACATTTCTGCACAAATGCAATATATTTCTGCGCAAAGTCTATAATATTTCTGCACAAATGCAATTAAAACATACTTACTCGTCCAACATCACAAATTTCTCTCCGACAACACCGGGTCATTACTTCTCCAAATGATTCTTAAATATCATCATTTTGCTTCTTAAAGTCCCCAAATACAAGAAAAAAAAACCAACACCATTAACATGAAAGCAAACAAATCTAAGAACACAAAACCTTATCTAATTTTAAATTTCAAGAATACAAAAATCCATGTTCTATTTTCCATCAAATCCAACAACAAAAGTTGGAGAACTTATCTGCACAAATTTATCAGAACCGGTGGTGGAGGCGCCTCTATCTGAGTTAGTCTCCGCCAGAAAGAGATGATCTGTCTTTCGCCGGCCACAACTGGTAGAGTGAAACATGTCTTACCACATAAAGAAAGGGGGGATTGCATATCTTACCCCAATTATGAACTGACGATGGCGCTAGGTCCGCCAGACAATTGCAGATATTGATAATGGTGTCTCCGAATGTTTGCAGATTCGTCGAACGTTTACAGATCCGCCGTTGATATGAAAATAAGAGAGATGTGACTGAGAGGTTTAGAGAGAGAGAGAGATTTATGATTGAGAGGGAGTCAAAACTCCCAATGTTACATTATATGTCCTTTGTGGAATCCATTAAAATGGTGGTTGAGAAGTTGTGGCCTGAGAGGCTGCTATTGATAAAAAAGAGAAAGAAAGCATGTACATATCAGTGAGTCGTGGGGAGTGAGATCACCTATTTCATAATTGGTATTTCACTTTATATTCCATAATATAAATGGATGACACGTGAAATAATAAAAAATATCCAACGAACCATTATACCCTGGGTCTATGTGTTAAAGATTCAGAAGGGCAAAGCACCAATGAAATACGAAAAGTTGAACAGGAAAATCGAACCGGGATTTGGGGTAGGTAAGGAGGGAGGGTGTGCCTGTATTTTGAATATTGATTTAAGGACACAATTGGCATTTTGATGTAAAATTACAATTTCTAGTAATTACCATTTATTTTTTGTAGTTCCTAGAAGTATCATTAGGAAATTTGTAGTTCCTAGTAATTTTTTTTTTAATCTTTGAACTATAGTTTTTACACATTTAATAACAACTTAATAGAAAAGTTAAAGTATTTTCTAAATATTTTAATTTTGATTAATTCAATTTCGGGATTTTTTTTTTCAGGACTGTAACTTTGAGGATGGCAAAAGTAGGATTGTAACTTTTTGAGTTGTTAAAAGTAGGACTGTAACTTTCAAAAGTAGCAAAACTAGACCCGTAGTTTTTTAAAATAGCAAAACTAGGCCCGTAACTTTTAATAATAGCAATTTAAGGCCAAATTAAGCCCGGATTGCCCTCTTTCGGGCTCAAATCGCACTCTCAACTTCCGGTCTTCAACATAAGTAAGAACTTTGGACTTTACGATCTCAAATTTCCATTTGTTTCGAAAATCAAAGTAAGAATTTTGAATTATTATTAATTATACTCTACTTTATCATCAACTACTATTTTTTTATTTATTATTATCTTAATACACCCCCATCAATTTTTTCACCATCCTACCATATAAAAGTAGCATAGTTGTGAGTCTAATAATTAATTCGTACTTGGTGTTTATTATCACGAGAGATTATATATTTTCACATCAACTACACATGCATTTATCCAACAGCTACAATTCAAAATTAGTGAAATGGTTTATTAAAAAAATCAAAGTGAATTTTTAGAAGGCAAGATTCTCATCTCATATCATATTTCAATATTTGTTAATTGTCGCCATATGACATGCGAAATTTATGAAACCCCACTTAACGGTTCGCTTGTACTACTATTTAATAGTGAAAAGATATTGTTAAAACAAAACAAATTTGACAACAGTATAAAAAGTAGTCGAACATTTATCATGTTAGAGTACTTGGAAATATGTTGAAGACCGAGAAGCGGAAAGTGCAATTTGAGTCTGAAAGAGGGCAATTCGGGTTTAATTTAATCTTAAATTGCTATTTAAAAAAGTTATGGGTCTTGTTTTGTTATTTGTAAAAAATTACGGGCCTAATTTTGCTACTTTTAAAAGTTACGAGGCTACTTTTGCCTTCCCGAAAAGTTATAGTCCTACTTTGGCCAATCCCCCAAAGTTATAGTCCTGAAAAAAATATTTCCCATTCAATTTCTAATTTATATTCTTTTTTCAAACTTTAAGATATTCTAATATAATTAAACAATAAAAATATAAACACTCATCAGTTTTTAAAAATGATGATACAAAGATTCAGACATAAATTTAGTCTTAACTTATATAATAATTATCTAATTTTAATTTTAGTTTCAAAATCTTCACCATAAAATTGCAAAACAACATCAACTACATTAAAAGATAATTTAAGATTACCGACATAATGGGAAAAATGTTTTTTAAGGACAGTATTTTAGGGGTGGTTGTGTTTTAAGGACAATAATTTCACTGACTTGGAAATGTAGGACAATATGTTTTAAAATATGTAAATGTAGGACAATATGTTTTAAAATATGTAAATATAGGACAATATGTTTTAAAATATGTAAATGTAGGACAATCGAGCCTATATTTGGGCTGAAATGTCACATGAGATTTGGGCTAAAAATTGTCCAAAATTTACAGATTTTAAAACATATTGTCCTATATTTACAAATTTTAAAACATATTATCCCACATTTCCAAGCCTGTAAAATTATTGTCCTTAAAACACAACCTCCCTAAGTTACTGTCCTAAAAAAAACATTATTCCCCCGACATAATCGCCACGAGAAGCACAGTTGGCGGTTGCAAAGAGCAGGTATCATTTTGAATTGATAAGTCTAAAGTTCAAATCTGTTGCTCGTCGAGAGTTTTGTTGCTTTCTTTGTTCAATTCCCTTTGATCAACTTTGGGGAGTTACCTGAGGTCTTTCTTGACGTAATTTTGATTAAATACGAACTATCTGCAGGGAAAGCTGATTGAAATTCACTTCAGTGAAACTGGAAAAATATCTGGTGCCAAGATTCAAACTTGTAAGATTGCGTTTGCGTCCACCATTTCAATCGAACTATAGCATACCATTTGAAAATCAGAAAAAACTCATCTAATATATGTCCTTTTGTTTCTTTGTCAAATGGGGTTCCTTGTCCACTACAGTTTTATTGGAGAAGGTAATCACTGATCTAAATCCAGTATAATTTAAGATAGTCTGCTTTTGTGTACAACAGACTCAGATATGTTCTTTTTTGTTAACAGTCCAGAGTTGTTCAATGTTCGGAGGGAGAAAGGTCATATCATATATTTTATCAACTATGTGCTGGAGCTCCACCCAGCCTAAGAGGTGTAGTGTTGCGATTATCCCTATATCTTTTGATACTAATTTCATATGTTTTATATTATTGGGATGTGCTTTCTTGGTCACCACATACATAATTGTTCTATTCTGCTAGCATTAGTCCATGCTCAATATTAAGTAAATTTTCCCTTTCCCCTTCCGTTGTATTTCTTGACATTGGGCTACATTTTCGTTCTTATTTTATGCAGAAAAATTGAACTTAAAGAATGCAGATGAGTTCAAATACCTGAGGCAAAGTAATTGCTATACAATCTCTGGGGTTGATGATGCTGAACAGTTTCGTGTGGTAAAGGTATTGTTATGGGCTTTATTTCATCATTCTCACCCGTTTAACCCTTTTTTGTTCTTGCGACTTGCATTGTGGACTGAAACCAACTTAGCTATATATTTTCTTCCTAAATACAGGAAGCTCTGGATATTGTTCATGTAAAAAAGGAAGACCAAGATAGTGTGTTTGCAATGCTAGCTGCAGTTTTATGGCTGGGAGACGTCACTTTTACTCCGATTGATAGTGAAAATCATGTTGAGCCAGTGGTTGATGAAGGTGAGAAAATGTCAGGATGAAAGTGCTAGGTGAATGGTGATACTGCCTGAATGTGCTCAAAATTTGATCTGGTTATAAGAAAAATAGACCTTTATCCATTTTTATGAATCATTTAACTCAATAATGATGCAAAATTTGAGCTATTTTTCTATCCAGTTCACTGAAAACTAAATTTTCTTAATTTGAAGAAAATTTATACTTGTTCACTTAAGAGTTTGTATGTTGTTTTTAAGTTGCACTTAGTCCTATGTTTTAAAGTGTATTTACACTCATAATAGCATCGCAAGACCTGCATAGGTACATGAAGTTTGTTCACAATGCATGTCTGATTTTCAGGTCTAACTAATGTTGCTACATTGATTGGGTGTAATGTTGAGGAACTAAAGCTGGCATTATCAACTCGAAACATGAGAGTTGGGAAAAGAAATGATACTATAGTTCAGAAGCTAACCCTTGCACAGGTTAGGCTGTTCTATGGAACTACTTTATTTTGAATACTAATGACATATGCTTTTCTTTTTTACATACTGTTTATACTTTCATAAATCTCTCAGGCCATTGATACAAGAGATGCATTGGCAAAATCAATTTATTCTTGTTTGTTTGACTGGTTAGTGGAACAAATCAATAAATCACTTGCAGTAGGAAAAAGGCGCACCGGAAGGTCCATCAGCATCCTGGATATTTATGGTTTTGAGTCATTTGAGGTTAGCTACAGTTTCTTTTTGATTTCTGTATTTGTCTTTTGTTCATACTATTCTGATTATCATTTTATTTTTTTCTATAGAGAAATAGTTTTGAGCAGTTCTGCATAAATTATGCCAACGAAAGATTACAACAACACTTCAATCGCCACTTGTTCAAATTAGAGCAAGAGGTAACCATTTAATCTTTTTGCTAGCAATAAATGTGATTTATTTACCATGTTTTATATAATAACGTATAATAGTCCTATATATTTTTGTTTTAATATGTTGAACATATTATTCTGCAAGGACATGGAGAAATTCTTTGTTCTATGAAACCCTTTTGATTTTGGATCTTTTAAACCTTTCCAGGAATACATTCAAGATGGCATTGACTGGGCAAAAGTTGATTTTGAAGACAATCAAGACTGTCTTAATCTGTTTGAGAAGGTATGCAAGTCAATTTTGTCATCATGTTATCAAGTAATATTAAATTTGTCTCTGCTTATGAGCTTTAAATCTTGGGCATTCTATTAAACCTTTTGTTCACTGGATCTCCAACTTTTAGTGTGTGATAAATTTGAAAAGTAGGAGAAACTTTACCATTCTTATCATAGTTTTAAGTGAATCATACTATTATTGTCTGTTCTCCATTTTCTGTCAGACCCTTTAAATACTTTTTCTTTTTTTGGCAGAAACCCCTAGGCTTACAATCTTTGCTGGATGAGGAATCAACCTTTCCAAATGGCACAGATTTGAGTTTTGCCAATAAGCTCAAGCAACATTTAAATTCTAATCCTTGTTTTCGAGGTGGAAGAGAGAAAGATTTTACTGTTCGCCATTATGCTGGAGAGGTATTCAATGTTATTACTGTATCTTGCACGGACTGATAAATGCTGATCCATTCCCCCTTCCTCCCCCCCCCCTCTCTCTCTCTAACTAATCAGGTAGTGTGAAAAAAATGAATCTTTTCATTATTTATACGGTAAGGCGAGTTGAATTACTCTAAGATTTGAACTCACTAATACAACTTAGTAATTGAACAATGATTAATGGTTATTCTAATTTGTATGACTTGGAATTTTTTGATCATTAATAGGCTTATTCAACATCTCCAATCTCTGCTAATTTTATTCATTTCAACCTTTCCCCCTTCTCTCTGTGATGACTTAGTAACATTTTTTTTTTTTAAATCTCAGGTCACTTATGATACCACTTGTTTTCTTGAGAAGAACCGGGATTTACTTCATTTGGATTCCATCGAACTTCTTTCTTCTTGTACTTGCCACCTACCTCAGGCTTTTGCGTCCAGCATGCCCACGCAATCTGAGAAGCCGGTAGTTGGTCCACTGCATAAGTCTGGTGGAGCAGATTCACAAAAATTAAGCGTTACAACAAAATTCAAGGTATAAATCGTCTCTATGTAACGATTTCCATACTTCTCAATGATCTCCAGCACAAATATATAAGCAGTATTAGTGGCCTTTGCGATTTTTGATCATGTGTTTGTTTTGCGACTAACCCACCTGGTCTTTGTACTTTGACTCCCAAAACCCCATTTGTTTCAGGAGTCAAAGTAGAATTTTGAAATCCTATGAAATCTAACCTTACAACACCCTACAAGAAAAACTTTATTACATACTAGTCCACTCTCCCTTTTATTCTACCAATAACACTCACAATATTACGTATATTTAAATCACTTAAATAATATTCAAGCACTTTTCATATTTGATAACAATATCATCCTTTTACATTTTAACAATTTATCAAGATTTTCAAATAGTCTGCATTGACGGAGATGGTACTACAGCAGTTCTTTTTTTGGTAATTGTTGATTATGATACACTATTATTTGGTGTTTCAGGGCCAACTTTTTCAGTTAATGCAACGTCTTGAAAGCACAACTCCACATTTCATCCGTTGTATAAAGCCCAACAACTTCCAGTCTCCAGGTAGCTACAATCAAGGTCTCGTACTGCAACAATTGCGGTGCTGTGGAGTCTTAGAAGTTGTTAGGATATCAAGATCTGGTTTCCCTACCAGAATGTTACATCAAAAGTTTGCCAGAAGGTAAATTATTGTGTAAAATTTTCTTTATTTTGTATTTAATTACCAGTCGTTTGATCTCCTTCCTTCTTCTATCAGGTATGGTTTTCTTTTATTAGAGCATGTTGCTTCTCAGGACCCTCTCAGTGTTTCAGTAGCAATTCTTCACCAGTTTAACATTCTCCCTGAGATGTACCAAGTTGGATACACAAAATTGTTTTTCCGAACTATGCAGGTTAGAATGTTTATTCCCCTTATTTTCATCCTTCCTCCATATCTGGGCTGTATTTCTCTCGGAAAATACTTCTATGCACCAGTTGTACCATGCAATTCAAGTGCATTTTTAAATGGTATTAGTTGATTTACTAAAAGGTATTAGTTGGTCAGTGTTAGTTGTTTTCACTGAACAATATTAGTTTTTTTTTATTGAACAATAGTAGTTCCGCACCAATTGCACGGTGCACCCAAGCGTTACTTCTTTCTCTTAGGTCGTGGAAGCAGTGATTAGTTATTCTGATCAATGAGTAACCTTGTTTTTAGTGGAAAATAAATTCTGATAGATGAGCCATAATTTGAAATTGCTTGCCTTCATGACACTGACATATTTCTGCAGTTGTAGTAATGGAGGTCTAATTAAGTAGATTTTTTCTTGAATTGCAATATGGAAAGTTCTGCACCATATTGCAACATTAAAAATTATGGAGATACAAAAAGAACACTAAAAAGTTTCTGTATCCAAAATATGATTCAAGCTATGTTTGTCCCTGGGTTCCAGAAAGATCAACGTTAGAGAATGTTCCACACTATGCTGGCTTAAATCAATTTTAGGCCATCTTTTTTTCCTTTCCCTCAGTTAAAGAGAAGTTTAACATAATCTGGATTTTGATGTTTATCCTTCTATCGTCTTTTATAAATAGCTAATTTGTGGTATGCTATGAATTACTTTAGATCGGGGTTCTTGAAGATACCAGAAATCGCACTCTCTATGGAATATTGCGTGTTCAAAGTTGCTTTAGAGGCCATCAAGCTCGCTGTCATTTAAGGGAGTTAAGGAGAGGGATTGCTACCCTTCAGTCATGTAAGTCTTTATAGATGTATGATGGCATTCTTTAACCTTATAAATCCATCTGAGATATGGAACGTTTCTGTGCAGTTATTCGTGGTGAAAAAACTAGAAAGGAGTATGCACGCATATTAAAAAGGCATAGAGCAGCTATATCTATCCAAAAGCATGTCAAAGCAAGGATTTTGAGGAAAAAATTCAAAAGATTAAACAGGGCATCTACCGCATTACAATCAGGTAATACTTATCTATACTGTTCCATCACAAAGCTGACGCTTGATACATTGTTAAATGTTAACTATTTTTGCATATTCTTAAGTTCTGTAAACATCTTCGTTTGGTTTCATTTTCATTATCTAGAGAATAAAATGTGTTGATTTTTTAACGCTTTTTCAGAAGATTTATATCGTTGTTCTCCCAGAATATCAATTATCTTGAACTGCCCTAACTAATAGGAAAACAACATCGATAAAAAACGTCCCCAAGAATATATCACTGTCATTTTTCCAGAAAAACATCCAAATACATAATCATTATGAACGCATGCTAGTCCTCACAGCATTTAAGTGTTTGTGCATTGAATTTGGAAGTGAGAGTGTAAATAACAAGTTCATCTGGACCCTCTGTTTTCTTTTCTAGTTATTCGTGGCTGGTTGGTCAGAAGATGCTCAGGCGATATAGGATTGCTGAAATTTGGAGGGAGAAAGGTACTCACAATTCTGGCTATACATTATCCGATCACATATGATGTGGTAGTTATGTTGTGTAGAAAGTAGGCATAATGCATTAAAAAAAGGTCCCTAAACTATTTCTTTTGTTTGTTTAAAAAGCCCTTTGAGTATTTAGATTTATTTCACGAGCCTCGAGTCGTAAATTGTCGGTTTTTTCCAGTTCACCTTAATGGTTCGTTAAATAATGTATTGCACGTTAGCTTTATTTAATTTTAATTATACACAAAAGTATTTCTCGCTAACCATTTTAGGCACCCATCATTCAAAGTAAAATGACTTGCACAAAACAATCGAAATTTTTCCATCAAATTGGGTTTCGAAGAAGCTCGTGAAATAAAAATTCAATACTTGGAGGTTTTTTTTGAAACACAAAAAATAGTTTAAGGACGTAATGAAGCAAAGGTTAATAGTTTAGGCCATATTTGTTTTTGGCTTGGGAGATCTAGATGGGGGGATGGGCTTCCCTCCATCCTGACCATTTTTTGGTTTTGCACATCCCATCTTCTATCCAAATACACATCCATCCCTATTATACATCTACATCCCTAAAACTATCACATTACTTTTTTTTGTTACGCTAACTCATTCTCTTTTCTACTTTTCTTACGCCAACTCATTCTCTCCCCTACTCTTCTTTCACTTTCCTTTCATATAATCATTACTCCACTAACTAACAATAATAAAATAATACATGGTTATCATTAAAAAGTATTGATTTGACATAAAGCCCCATCCACCCTTACCACATCCCGCACAAAATAAACAAATATTACTATTCATAGGATTTGCACCATCCACTTTTTTTCCCCACCTGGATTTGCCCCATCCACCTGCCGAAAAGAAACATGGCCTCAGGGACCTGTTAATGCATTATGCCTAGAAAGTAATCGAGTCATTGGTGATTAACTGATAATTGTACTCCCTAATTGTTGAGGGAAATTAAATAAATAGATTATTCCCGACCCTCTCTACAAGCTCGAGCTTTTAGATGAGACGGAATTCTTTCATGGTATCAGAGCCCAGGTTGTGGGTTCGATTCCCATGGAAGCCTCCACCCATTTAAATTGTCCACTCTGTTGGGCCTCCTCAAGGCAATCGTTACTCAACAAGTGAGGGGGGAGTGTTGAGGAAAATTAAATAAATAGATTATTCCCGACCCTCTCTACAAGCTCGAGCTTTTAGATGAGACGAAATTCTTTCACTAATCAACTATCAGCAACCCTTTCTCTTCAACATTTAAGATAAGGGGAGTTTTGCTTGAACTTGACAAAATTCTGTTCTGAATCAGGGAAATGAGCCTGAAGAAGTGGTGGTAAAGTCAACATTCCTTGCTGAATTACAACGCCGTGTTCTTAGGGCTGAAGCCGCCCTGAGAGAAAAAGAAGAGGAAAATGATATCCTTCACCAACGTCTGCAGCAATACGAGAATCGTTGGTCTGAATATGAGCTAAAAATGAAGTCAATGGAAGAGGTATGGCAAAAACAGATGAGATCACTGCAATCCAGCCTCTCCATTGCAAAGAAGAGCTTAGCATTCGACGATTCCCAGAGAAACTCCGACGCATCAGTAAATGGGAACGAGGAGTCTAGCTGGGACACGGGTGGCAATATGAGGATTCATGAGAGCAACGGAGGAAGATCCTCGACTGCTGGGTTAAGTGTCATCAGTCGATTGGCTGAAGAATTTGAGCAAAGAAGTCAAGTATTTGGAGATGATGCCAAGTTCTTGGTTGAAGTCAAATCAGGTCAGACGGAGGCGGGTTTGGACCCGGATCATGAGCTTCGAAGGCTGAAACAGATGTTTGAAGCGTGGAAGAAAGATTATGGATCGAGATTGAGGGAAACGAAGGTGATACTCAACAAGCTCGGAACGGAAGAAGGGTCGGCTGATAAGGTAAGAAAGAAATGGTGGGGAAGGAGAAATAGCACGAGGATGAACTGAGTTTGTGTGATGAGCAAATACGTGATACTGTCATTTTATCAAGAGATGAAGTTTTACAGGTAGTTACCGTTGTATATTTTTTGCTTTGAATGTTTTTTTTTCCAAAAAAAAAAGAAGTTGCATGTGGTTTTGTTCCAACTCAAAAAATGGTGATTTTGTTTAGCTATTTATGGACCTTGATGAATGCAGTGCCTCGTGGCATTCCCTAATTCTAAATTATTATCTTGGAGAAAGGATTGAATTTTCTTTGCAAATTGCAACAATGGTATTGTAAAGTTGTAGCATGATTTCTCTCTCATCACAGTTTTTGGCTCTTTTATTCTTCGTCTGGTTTATGATGTTTTTGTTTCTCGTCTTTGCATCCACAACTTGATATTGGATAGTAAAGTAAGACATGAAAGAATTGTTAGATTGGGGTGACAAAAATGGCAAATTATAGGGTGAATAAATTACACATAAGAAATATGTGAAATTGATTAAGTGTTATGATTTATATTGTTAAATAATATAAATTGTGATAACTAAAGGAGAAGACTTATTATCTCGTGATACTTAAGGGTATTGATTTATGTTACAATAGAATAATTGTAAAATAATTAGATCTAGCTTATATTTTTTGTTTTTCATCAATTTTAGCCCATACTTTTTTCTCTCTCTAATTTATTTAATACTTAAAAACATCCCAAATCACCATTTTCGACAAGGTTTGTCTAATGTGATCGCCCGAATTCACTTATCCTATTGACGTGTAAATATTAGAATAAAAAATTTAAAAAATCACCACCTAAGATTAGAAAACGAGGGATATACAGACATCTCAGGTCACTAATTTTTAATCTTAGGTGGTGATTTTTTTTTATTTTTTTTTTTTAATATTTACACGTCAGCAGGACAAGTAAACTCCGACGACCACATCAAACAAATTTTACCGAAAATGATGATTGGGGATATTTTTAAGTATTAAATGAAAATATGTGCTAAATTTGAAGAAAGAAAAAAATATGTACTAAAATTGATAAAAACTCAAAAGTATGGACTAAATTTAATTATTTGGCCTAGAATAATTATCCCTCTTTATATTAATAGAGAATTTTATTGCTGATGTGCTGTCTTCTCATTCATTTTGTTGATGTGATATATTTTTAAAAAAATGTGTGTCCAAGTGTCATCATTATATATAATAACAATGACATATACATTAATAATTGAGTTGGTATGCTGTGAATCTTGTTCACCGTGAAATTGATTTTTTTTTTTTTCAGACATACACTTTAGTAATACAAGTCACACACTTTAGCTATCACTACGACACTCTTTGCTATAATATAAGTCACACCCTTCACTTTTATGAGTAATACTCTTTATAATAAAAAGTCACACACTTTACAGTAAAAAGTCACACACTTTAGTAATATAAGTCACACTCCTTAACCAGTTTCACCGTAAAACTTGTTCACACTATACTTTGCCTAAATAATTAATGAGCATTAAATATTATTAATTTTAATAATTTTTATTTTTATTTTGAAAGAACCAAATAAAGGAAAGTAACTTTTTACAGGTTAATTCTAAATAAAAAAAAAAAAAAAAAATGAATTAATTCTTAGAATGTGTTCTTTTTTAAAAATTTATAGTTCAATTTTATTTTAATTTAAATATATAGCAACAATGATTCATATTTTGTGTATTTACAATATACACATTGATTCTAAAATTATTAATAATATAATAAATTATTAATTGTTTTTTTTTTTAAATCCCGTGATACTAGTTAGTGATAATTGAAGAAAATTAAGTAGAAAAAAATAATAATTAATGAATTCAAAATTCAGTTTTTGGATGACAAATAATGCATTATAGCGTGATTAGTTCATTCTAACCTCAAATCACCATAAAATTGTAAAATGCCCATAAAATTGTAAAATGCGATGACTTTGAAAATTATGCCAAATTTTGCATGATACTGATTGAAATAAAAGAGCAATTTGTTTGAGATGCGTAAGGTTTTTTCATGATCGAAGAACTGATTAGAACTAATAGCAGAATCAACAGAAATGGCAAATATTTACAATATAATAGTATATTTTTATTTGAATAATCAATAGAATAATGGGATTTTTTTAGATATGAATATTCTTGTATATATCAAATGTACCGTGCATTTATTGTATATTTTTATAAAAGATGTGTTAACTCAAGTTAACAATTTCTTCAATACACATAGTATCATGATTATGCACAAACTCTATCACTGCGATAGTATATGCATAACAATAATAGTGTTTGTGCATAACAGGAATACAATTCATATGTATAAATTTGATTTATAGAAGTGTTACTTGTACTTTTTAAACAATACTAATTATTTTTATTGAATATTATTAATTTTTCTAATAAACAATATTAGTGAGCATTAATTCTTATTTGACAAAATAATAGTTAGACTATATTAATAATTTTCTCTAAACAATATAAATTAATTTTATTAAACAGTATTAACTATACATTTATTATACAATGCAATATGTACCCACACAAGTGTTACTTTTGTAAAAAATAGGTGCAATTTAGGTTAAAATACGAAAAATTGAGCACAAAATTGAATAAGAAAAAATAAGACTGAAAACAAACACCTGGGTAATCCCTTGTTTCGTGGATATTTTAGATCTTTTTTCCTCCAGTATGACTTGGTGATACAATCTTCCCATATTAATCGGTAGTTGAAACCCTTTCATGGATAAGAATTGAGTAACAATGGCCTAGCAATTCCCGCAACAGAAGAAGAAGAAGGGGTTTCTATAAAACCCAATTACACTCTTTCGAGGAACAAAGCTGGCTTCACAACAACATGATGATGAGTGGCTATCGTATTTCGCAGCAGTTGCGAGAGTACAATCCACGCCAATTTGGGATTTTTAGTTCTAGTGGCAGAAAACGCTGCGGTTTTTGCTCCGACCAAGCTCCGGCGTCGCCGCCTCTGCGTAGATTTCTTTTAGGTATTAGGCAGAATCCTTCTTCCAAGAGGTTTTCGGCATTCAAGTTAATGAGCACCAGTGCTTCGTATTCTTCGTCTTCGTCTCTTACCAACGGCGATATAGATACGTCTCAGGCGCCTCTTACATCCGATGTGAGGTGATGTTTTAATGCTTTTAATTTTCGTTGATTTTGTGTGTGTGTGTGTGTGTGTTCTTGTTTTGTGTTCCTGTACATGGTGTTGGGATGAGGATACTTAGGGGGAGAAATTCCTTCAATTGAGAAGAAAATAAGAGTGCCGATATTGGAACCCTAGAATTATTGGATTTTGTGAATTTTGGTACTTCCAATTAGTGAAGTTGGGTTGATGTGAGCTTCATCAAAGTATTGGAGAAATGATTATGAGGCTCGAATTTCTTTAGTAAGATTGGGTATGCCATACCTAATCCGATCATGTCAAAATTGAGAAAATTGAGCTCTTTCATCAGTATAAGTAATTTCATTTCAAGCATGCGATCTCAACTCTTAAATAACCAGGAGTGCAGATTTGTCTGCGTTTTGCATACTTTTAGACTTGATTTATGATAAACTGCCAAAGGGGGTTATATAATTTATTGCATTTTATGTGTTATTCGGTGTTCTCGAGTCCTCCTGGTTCTGATCTGTACTTCCTTTTCTAAATTTAGGAATAGCGCAGCTGAAATTGGTGGGGATCCTCCATCTGGAAAAGTAACCTCAGTAGCAGGTTGGTTCGTCAAAGCCATTTACCAGTAGCGTTACTCTTATTCCACTCAAATGTTGTATAATGCTAAAGATTACAATGCAAATTGAACTGCTAACGCTACTTGATTTCATTTGCATAAAATTTTCAAGTAGACAATTGGATAAGTTAAATGTTAGGAATCATTTCACTATTCTTACTGCTAGTGATTAGGCAATGTAAGGGGAGATATCCTTCCATCCCTAACCCAATCCAACCAAACCCAACCCAACCCAACCCCCACCACATAGCGAACATCTTTGGAACAAATTGTCTTTCTTTCTTGTTTGTACATTTGGTGGTGGATTTACCATCTCTAGTTATGGTAGATTTATCACTTCACTTATGTTAACAGCTGTATTAATTGATTTTTTTTTTAATTCAAAAAGTGCCCACGTTTCAATCTAGTATAACAGGAAAATTAGGTTACCTTTTCATCGCATTGAGAAAACTTGTTTCCTCAGCATGTATTGTGCATCATTTCCATGTTGGAACTGTGATGTATTACCATTGTCTTCCTTATTGTGTGATCTTTTAACCCGGTTGACTTCTCATTTCCTGGAAATAGTTTTTCCTCGACATGAGAGACTTGAAACCTGTTTTGTGAAATTTATGTATTGAGAGAGAGAGAGAGAGAGAGAGAGGGGTGCATCTTCTTTCTTCTACGATGTAAATGGAAGAAACTTATGGCAGTTTGTTTTCTGGACTGGATTTTTGAATAACTAAAGCATAAAACCTCCAATAAATGATGTCTCATGCTGACCAATCTCAGACAAGATGATTCAATGTCTTAATTACCAATAGACTGACTTTCTTTGACCTTATAATAGGAGGAGTCGTAGCACTGGGAAAGTTTGATGCTCTTCATATTGGTCATCGGGAACTTGCAATCCAGGCGGCAAAGATTGGAGTTCCATATTTAATGTCCTTTGTTGGAATGGCAGAGGTACTTGGGTGGGAACCTAGGTATGAGATGCTCCCATTCTTCTCAACCCCTCATGAACTATTGGAATGGCTCTTCTCAGGCTTATTTGTTGTGTTTTGACTTGTATTATTAATAAAATCTTATTCCAACATTAGCTTCTGGATAATGGAAAATAAAGTAGTTTTGAATCTCTTTCATGTTTATTATCAAACAGGCCCCCTATAGTGGCAAAATGTGATCGGAAGCGGGTTCTCTCCTCTTGGGCTCCATTCTGTCGTAATATTACACCTAAGGAATTCGAGGTTCAGTTTTCACAAGTTCGAAATCTTAGCCCACAAAAATTTGTTGAGAAGTTGACGTAGGAGCTTGGAGTATGTGGTGTTGTGGCAGGTATGTTGTCTTCTCAGTTTTATTTGAATAACACATGGGTGCAGCTGCACACAACTACTACTGATCAACTAATACCATTTAAAAATGTCCTTGAGTTGCACGGCGCAACTGGTGCATATTAGTATTTTCCTTTTTATTTTATTAAAGATTTAAGAATTAGTAAGGTTGAACGGTGATATGGCAGGTCAGAACTACCGGTTTGGATACAGAGCTGCTGGCAATTCGTCTGATCTGGTTCGGCTGTGCGAGGAGTATGGCTTGAAAGCTCGTATAATAAATTCTGTCATGGACAAGAACCAAGAATCTAGCGAAATAGGTTCCACCAATTCGAACGAGCAAGAACAGGTATCATCTACACGAGTTCGCCATGCTCTCGCCACTGGGGACATGACATACGTTTCTCAGCTGTTGGGACGCAATCATCGCCTTATGGTAACGATTAAAGATGACGAAAATCTTTTTATAGATGGGAAGAGGTTATCAGCACCTAGGTCTTGTTTGTTGAATCTCCCACCAACAGAAGGAATCTATGAAAACTGTTCCTTAATAATTGGTGATGAAGCTGTGGCACCGTGCAGATTCAGTATCGATGAGAGTGAGATTCATTTGGAATTCGATGAATTAGCTCCTCTTATAGACATTACTAGTCAAAACGTATTGGTATCGACTTTGGTGGCTCCAAAGTTTGATGTAGGCTAGATGTTTTTGTCTTAGCAATTTATTTTTGGACAAGTCCATGGATAACAAGTTTATATCGTCCCACATGGTAGGTATTTCATCCTTAGCAGGAGCTAGGCTTGTTAATGTTTCTTAACAAATTTTTAATAGTGAGAATATTGCATTATGTTTTGAGTATATTGAGCCTGGTTTCTTGATGCACACGTGTTATGATATCTCCGTATGTATTTTTATTTTGGAAAAGGTCTCGTGAGTCTGTCTCATGTATGACATATAACTCTATTTTGATATTAGAGTCATGCTTTATGAGATTTGGTCTCATGTACGAGGTCATCTTTTATGAGTTTTTATCTATTTTTATCTGTTGCCATCTATATCGATCAAGGTATCTATATTTTTCAACTCTTCTCTTATCTGAAGTATGCACATTCGTTTTCAATTTCTATTTGAAAATAAGAATCATTTACCTTTTTTAAGGCTAAATTAGCACTTTCAGCGTTCTATTTCTTTATAAACGAAGTGAAATCAGTTGATTGTGTTTTTTCTTTTCCTTTTTCATGGGAAAGAGTTAAATAGTCTAATTTTTAACAAAACATTTTAATTTTTTTTAATGTTAATAAAACAATGAAAAAGAAGAGTAATCGTAATGATGGATGTTGGAGTATAGTATAAACAAGGGTAGTAGTTGACCCAACAAACACAATCATAAGATGCACCAAACAATCATATTTTTTTTAAAGGTCCAAACAATCATATTACAATTACGAATAAGAATTAATTTATAGGGAAAATTGTGCCAAATTCCCCTGTAGTTTACAAAATCGATGTCAAACCCCCATGTGTTTTAAAAATTGTGTGAAACCCCATAGTGGTTTTATAAATATGGCGCAAAATTCCTCTGTGGTTTTTTAATATGACGTGAAACCCCATTTTGTTGAGATAATAGAAAATGTATTACACACTCGCTTTTTAGTGTTATTTTTTTCAATTTTTTTGGTTGAAAAATGACAGAATTACTCTCCATTAATTATATTAAAGGTGATTTTGATGCTAAGCCTTCATATTTTTACAATTAAATAACTATATAAAAATTTAAAATTGTAAAAATATGAAAGCTTGAGGTCAAACCCCTCTTTAATATAGTCAATGGATTGTAATTATGTCATTTTGAACAAAAATGGTGGAAAAAAACTCTAAAAATGAGTGTGTAATACATTTTTCATTATATCAATAAAAATGGAGGTTTCACACCATATTTATAAAACTACAAGGGGGTTTCACACAATTTTTTACGCCGATTTTTCAAAACACAATTTACCCATTTATAATAACGGAGGGCATTCAAGTAATTTAACTACATGCCAGCGTAGATGAAAACTTCCACTTTTGCTTCTTAAACTCCCAATTTACAATTTCAGTGGCCTGAAAAACCCTCAAATGGAACTAGCACTCCAGCCCGAAGAAGACGGCGCGTGCATTAACGACAGGCTGGGGGACGACGAGCTTCGGGCCGTCCTGTCGAAGCTGGATCACGACAAGGACAAGGAGGTGTTCGGGCTCGTCTGCAAGCGGTGGCTCCACCTGCAGAGCACGGAGAGGAGGAAGCTCTGCGCTCGGGCCGGGCCCCACATGCTCAAGCGCATGGCGGAACGCTTCACGCGCCTCTTTGAGCTTGACCTGTCACAGTCGGTATCGCGGTCATTCTATCCCGGCGTTTCTGATTCCGATCTCTCCGTAATCGCGGCTGCTTTCTCCGCCTTGCGAGTTCTCAATTTGCAGAACTGTAAAGGTATTATGATAGTAGTAATTTGTTAATTTTTTGAATCATTTTTATATTTGTTGCTTGATGAGTAGCGGAGTGAGAGTGAGCTAAATCTTTGCTGCTTTCTGTGTTTAGGTGTGTGTTTTCGTGCATAATTGTTTGAAAAGACAAAAGATTGCCCCTTTGTTTCTTTTGTCTTTCTTAAGGTCTCTTTTAAGCTAAATCAGGTATTCCACCAATTAAAAGAAAAACTCTAGTATCTTGGTCCTTAGAAATGCACAATTGAAATTACGAGACTGAGAGAACTGAGTTACATCTAGAATCTAAGGAGGGATGCTACAAGAAGGCATATTTTTTTTTTTTTGAAAATGCTATTGTTGACTGCAATTTATTCTCTGCCAATTGAAGTGTTCGGCATCATCAATAAGAGATTCATCTAGTAGCAAGGTTGAATATAGAAATGGACCACCTCGTACACTTTGAAACAATGAAACAAGTAATTTATTTTCAATAATTGTGTATGACTATCAATTTATAGATTTGGTATATTGATCGGGCTGCACCAGGTTGGGGTAGATTTTACCATCATAATTCAAAAGATTATCTTTTCAAATAGGTAATGTGTATAATGAATCTAAATTGCCTGATTCGTGGGTTTCGTTTTTCTTTCCCCTTCATAATAACATATCACCATTCTTCAAGATTTGTATTAATTCACTAAGAACAATGAGGAATGAGACGATGCCCATGGGTTGAATTAAAGAAAAGTAGAGGAGTGGTGCATCATTGGCTAAACCGTTTCTCTAACTTCTCTTGTATTCTGTAAGATTATTGACTTTAAGTATTCTAACAATATCGTCCTATAGAATATTGATCATATGAAAGAAATAACAAGGGCTTGTTTGATATGGCTAGATCTAGTATTGATTCTTCTGATTCCTGCCTCACTACTTTTGCGTTCATTCTGTATATATTATAGATGTTTGGTAAAGGTTAATTAGTTTGATGTCAATTTATTTGGGCTCACTTTGTTAGCTAACTTGGGCTTGCATTTTTCAATTTGGGCTTCAGCCCCATTTTTCTTGTTGGTTGATTAGTGTTCAAGGCATCTTTTGAGTTTTTGGTTCTTGTTGTTTTTCTTTAGCCTTTACTTTATTATTTTGGCTTATGGTCAATTTAGGTCCCTTTTTACCTGTACCTTTTTGGTGATGTTTTCCTTCTACCTTTGGGCCGGGTTGTGGGCCCCTCCTATTTTCATTTTTCTTTTAATTATACTACCCATTTGCCTTACTAACTCATATCTGTAGCTTTGAAGCTGACTCTGTTAGAAGATGGCAGATATGATGAGTTATTTGTGTTCAACAGGTATAACAGATAAGGGAATGGCAGCAATTGCATCTGGGCCTCCTTCTTTACAGTCACTAGATGTATCCTATTGCAGAAAGCTAACCGATAAGGGGTTGTCATCTGTTGCCAAGGGTTGCCATGACCTAAGAGTATTACATGTTGTGGGCTGCAGATTTGTCACAGATGCCTTACTGAGTTCCCTTTCCACAAACTGTAATAATCTAGAAGAGTTAGGTCTACAAGGATGCACTAACATAACCGACTCTGGTCTCACTGTTCTCGTAGAGGGTTGTAAGAGATTGAAACATATAAACCTTAATAAATGCAGTAATGTTGGAGATATTGGCATATCGAATATATCAAAAGCATGTTCTTCTTCCCTACTAACTCTGAAATTGCTCGATTGCTATAAAATTGGGGATAAGTCCGTATTTTCCTTAGCTGAACACTGCAAAAATCTAGAGGAGCTCGTAATTGGGGGTTGTCGGGACTTATCTGATGAATCAATAAAATCGGTGGCTTCTGCATGTTATGGAAGTCTCAAGAATCTACGCATGGATTGGTGCTTAAACGTATCAGATACTTCGTTGGATTGCATATTTTCTCTTTGCAGGAAGCTCGAGGTTCTTGATGTTGGATGCTGTGAGGAGATCACAGATGCTGCTTTTCGGGGACTAGGAAATGAAGATTCTAAGTTGAATTTGAAAATTCTGAGGTTAAGTAACTGTCCTAAGATTACAGTTGATGGAATTGGGAAACTTTTAAAGTCATGTGAAGCTCTTGAGTATCTTGATGTGCGTTCGTGCCCTCATGTAACTGAAGTGAGATGCAACGAGGCTGGATTGCAATTTCCAGGGGGGTGTAAGGTGAATTTTGCTGGGAGCTTAGCGGAGCCAGATGTGTTGCGCTGAGAATATATAATTGGATTTCCTGGTGAGATCTGTTTGTTTCTTATGGAAATGGTCGAAGGGATAATTATTCATTTCTGGGTTCGGAAGAAGTTGTCACTATGGATGTAGATTACTCATCACTTTCCATGTCTTCTTGTTAAGTTAGTTATGTTATGAAGTATATATCTTTCCATTGAATGTATCATTCTTTAGACAGCCACCACTGTGCTTTTGTACAATTTTCTGACAATTTTCTTAATTTGTGAATTCGGTTAAGGCCCTTTTGTTTATCAGGCTGTTCTTTACCTTGACAGTTATAACTGCCATTACCCTTTTGTTTATCAGGTTTTCTTTACCTTGACAGTTATAACTGCCATTACGTAATTTTGAACTACTGCTATTACTATGTTTGCTTGTTCTTTATAATGTACATTTATGTGTTTTAAATTCCTTGTTTCTAAGCATCGTTCCTCTTAGTAATGGCCTATTTTAGGAGGATTCTATTTTTTATTTTTAAATTTACTCGATAATTCTTTTAGATATCGTGAACAGCAACAAGATTTTACTAGTTTGTAGTTTGGGTGTGCCAACTGAAATGGATTCTGCAAAAGGTGATGAATCTCATGGGAAATGAAATATGCACATTATGGACTGTTTCTCTTTGCTGTTTTTACTTACACCATAGAAACTTCATAGTGTTTCCTATTGAATTTTAGCTTAATGGATTTGATTTTACTCCAAAAGAGAAGACATCTATTTAGGGAAAGAATGAACATAGCTTGATCTTTCACCAAGAGGGTGAACTCAATAATTGCTACAGAATACAAGTATTTCATGAATTGTACAGAATAGAGTATCACTCTGATTACACCTGTATATCCTGAGAGGAAAGAAAGAAGAAATACTAGATTAAAATAAAAACATCATATGCTATGAATTCATCTTGCTTGATGAATTGCTTGTTGGAGATACTTCAATGTCCTTTGGTGGTTAAGAAACCCCATGAACCAGAAATCATAATTGTCCCCTGTCACTAGATGCACGTACTTCTCCGTTGGTTTTGTCGCGTTTTCACTTTTGTGGGCTCTCTTTAATTTCCTTAGGGGTATCATAACCTGCATATATAGGTCAATTTTCAAACATCAGTTCCAATTTTCTTGCTGAGACACAAAAAAAATTAAAATTAAGTGGTGAATTTACTATAATGTACCTTGTAATGTGCTTTTAGTAGTTTCCCAGTTGGAGAAGAGACCTTGATGGAGCTCTCACTACAGAAGGCAACTCTATCAGTCGAAATGAACAGAAGCCCTGCAATCGGTCCTGCTGTCGTTGACAGATAGCACTGACAAGCCTTCACCAGTTTTTCATCGTCTGAGGTATTGAATTTCTGCTTGAATACTTTCTCCACTCCTCCTAACTGTAGGATTCTTGCTCCTAAACTCAACTTTCCCTTAACCGTTTCGCTCAACTTTGATCCTAATCTCACTGCATGAATTATGAATTATTAGAACATGTGTATATATATATATGATGAAAGAATCTGTTAGTTACACATATAACTTGTTTTAGTAACTTACCATGCTCTTTGATTCCTTGAGCAACAACGTCCATGGTTTTACCGAGTTTGATCATCTTAGCAATCACAGAATTTCCTCTACCTGCATTTCCATCAAAATCAATCTCATAAGTAAAAATTCATATTTCCATCTTGATCAGATGTAATCAAGAACGAAGGGCTTACCGGTTCTGATATTGGAGTAATGCTTGGAAGGAGACGGGAGAAGTTGGTACTGAGAAGCAGGATCAGGTAAAAGTTGTACCGAACTGCTCTTAAACATGAATGCATAGTTAGCTGAGCTGATTGGAATCCCAATTGCGTGTTCTTTGTGCATGTTTTTCTTTACGAATCTTGATCTCCCGTGTTTTAGTTCCATTCTCGTTCCTTGCTTTAGTTCGTATACAGCAATACAAATGAATCGACTATAAAACTCCGAGCGCCAGTCCTTAACCAGAATCTTGCTGTGATATGATATGATCATGTTTCTTGTTGCTATATATAAGGAAACAAAACCAGTTGCCTGATCTCTACTTTTTGGCTGCAGGACTCAGCTTTGTGTCATCAAATACGAAATCAACATCATAAAGTTAGTGTCTCTTCTTTTTCTGCTTTCTTTATTTCTTTGTAGCTATTTCCTGTCTAAAGTAATGAAATTTATAGTTAGGTAATATTGAATATTATCTTTTTCATTCTTCTTTCTATTTTCAGTGGCTGATCTCTGTGGACCATGACACCTTTGGTGATGGATAGGATCCATATTCATAAAGTTTTATGATTTATTTACTGAAAAAATGTGTGTATAATAAAGGTAGGATTAGTTGTAATTGAATTGTAAGAGAAATAGTGATTAGTGATTGTGTGCATATGTCTTGTGTACACTTTTTGAGCTGTATTTTCTCCTTTCTGATGCAACCACCCACCCTACCACTTTCATTTAATCAAGGGGTGGGGGAAAGTCTTAAATTTAATCATTTATCATTTTTTTTAGTTGCAATTTACCTTTCCAAAATCGGAATGGCCATACTTATATTGGATTGTTGGCTGTATAATAGTAATTAATTAATATTGTCTAATAGAAGGGAAAAAAGAAAGCTACAAATTGATGCCATGCATACTCTTCCGTCATCTCGAAATAAAAATAATCCTGTTATATTACACAAAAAGATAGATGCAATTTTGTAGTCTTTTTATTTCTTTAAAGTGAAAAATAGAGTTTTTCCAAAATTAGTCTTGCAAATTTTAAATTTTAAAGATAATTATTATTAAAATGGTGATACTTTTGTAAATTTTTGTGAATAGTCTAAATTTTAAAATATCAATTTTTTTTTTCAGAAGTATCACGTCTTACAATAAAATTTTTGTGTTCATCAAATTTTACCTGTGACATCAAGGTTTTGTGTGTTAATATTATGGGCATGTGTTTTGAAACACAACTAGAGTAGTGGGAAACACTTATTTTTTAAATTGGTAAGACCTATTTTTTTAAAAAAATTAGTGCTTCTTAAAAGCAAGTAGTGTTTCAAAACATGTTCTATGTTAGCAAAATTTTATATGCACTAGGAGGATCGTGCAACTTAAATGTATTTTTTAGGTATGCATTTTATTTTCATTAACATGCAAGTGTTTTTTTGGAAATAACTTTAATATTTTAATTAAAATAATTTATATATTTTAAAAATACATTTAAATTGAATGTTGCAGCGAATGAATAAGAAACCTACTTTAATATTTTTGAGGAATCTAATGGCTTAATTTATCATCATCAATATAGAAAATAAATTTATTTTTATTTAAAACAATTTTATCGTCAATTAATTTAAAATCATCATTTTATAATAAAATAATTAATTTTATTATTTAGAAATATACATATAATCTAAGGGCCCGCTTGGTATGATTTGAGAATGATAATGATAATGGTAATGAGTATTGTTGAGGGATCAATCACTAAGGCCCTGTTTGGTTCGCGAGATTCATTGGCATATGTTAGGATTATGATTTTAATCTCAATTAATCTATTGTTTGGTTTGCATGATGAGGGCCATGATATACTTCAAGCCCGGGTAAAAAATGTATCAAATCCCTACATGGAGGGATATGTCAATCTCATGTGAAAGATGAGATAAAACATATCTCAAATGCAATATTACAATTTATCCTTTTATTGTTTGAATAAATTCACAAGAATAAAGTATGTTCTTTCAATTCAATTTAAGGGTGTTTATGACATCTGAATAGGTATCCAATCTAATCCTACAATCCAAAGACATATCTTGATTCAACAAATCCAATCAAATCAATCCAATCTTACTCAATTCTATCACACCTAATCAATCCAATCCCATGAACCAAACACCCTCTAAGAGTATTGATTGCATTGTTATTGTTTGGTTAGAACATCAACAATGAGTATCATGTGAATTGAGTGAGTGAGTAAGTGTAATCAATTGCTTACTTCTATTTCCATTGTTTATGTATTCAAATTGCCAAGCAACATCAATAAAAATAATTTTCATTACTCACTTCAGTAAAATACACGGTAAAATAGATTTATATAATACTTTGTCATGAATCCATGTACAAGAATACAAACCCACTAACTAAATAATACTACTTTGTTATGAACGCCATTGAATTTGAGGCTTTGTAAACTTTATTAACTAACTTTGAGATTTTTTTAAAGAGAGTAAAGAAATATTAATTTTTATTATGGAATATATACTGTCTTTTAAAAAAATAATTTGAAAATGGCCTAATCTAAAATGCCTGGTGTTGAGGAGAGCATGTGATATATGTCTCTGTGTCTACATATAAAGAGTAAAAATAATCTTACGCTTTAAATCAAAACCCGAAAAAGAAGTTAGCTGATGTACGCATAGAATAAATTAGTTGAAGTAAGCAAATATTTTATTTATATGTCGACCGCGCGCAGTTATTAAAAAATATTAATTTTAAATAAATATTAAATATCAATTTAATCACGATCTTTGAGATTATAGTTAAACAAAAATTAATCTTTAATGTTATTGCAAATCGATGCATGTTTTTCCCTTTGATCAGCGACAAATGACATGGTCGCCGGACTTGCCATGTAGATACGTTATTCAGTTTTATTTACGTTATTGTGACAAAAAAACTCGAAAAAATTCATACTCGTTAGTGGATTTTCTGTCAAAATAATGTAACAATAAATAAATAAAAATTAAACAGCAGCGAGCCACTATATTCGTCATCGACAGGAAAAAAAAAATGTATTAGTTTACATTAACATTAAAAGTTGAACTTTTTTTATTATAATCTTAAAAGTTGTGATTAAATTAATACTTGATGTAAATGCAGTGTATTTATTTAAAATTAACTCTATCAAAAACGAAAAGAAGAAAAGATTATGTGATAAATTAAGATAAGAATTGAAGGGCGTTGCTTAACATGTAAGTCACAACTTTATGTAAAAATTAAAGAGAAATTTAGGGATTCATGTGTGAATCAAAACTTGAGTATGACTTGTAAAGGGTTATCTGTTGATAAAATCTTTCCTTCCAAGTAGGTCATTGCGAATGCAAATTGCCAATTTCCAAATCAATGATCTTGCTTGCATGCATGCATATGAGATATTAACTTTTGTGATAAGATCTCACGTACAATCAAAACTTAGTCAAACGGAAAGTAATTAAGGTTCAAATGGTAAATGAATAACTGACCGACTGAGTATTATATGTATAACTTAGCTTTGTCTCACGCAAGAAATTTTCAATAATACTAGATTTCAAAGTCCTTCAAAACATTATATTATATCACAGAAGAATTTGACTTTTTTGTTTTCTTTTTATGTATATGACATCTTTTGAATTCTTACCTTCTATATAGGTTTATTTATTTATAATCAAATTATGACAAAAATACGTATGAGACGTGCCATAACCTAATAAGAACAACACACACCCCTCCCAAAATGTTAAAGCACCAATACTCAACTTATATTTTATCTCACGGTGTGACGGTGTCATCATGGACGGACCCAGAAATTTCACCAAGGGGAGCCAAATTTATATTAAAGCATGAGACCGTCTCACGATGAGACTGAGTGTAATTTGTGCATTGACGTTTCAATATTTTGGGAGGCGTGGATGTTAATTGTGCTAAGTTGTACTCCGTCTCGTGCGAATTTTTGTCATAATTAAATGCACTTTCAATTTTTTTTTATATATATTCAAAATTATTTAGAATAATTTTTTTATATTAACCGAATCAAATATATTTATGTATAAATATTTAAAATTAGAATTATACATATTTCTTTCTCTTCGCTCCCTCTTTCCCACCTGAATGATAATACAAAAAATTATATAAAAAAAATGTATATTTTAAAATTAGTCAGTAATTCTAACCTCATCAAGTTCACAACAAATAACTTATAAGATAAAAACTTGTATGAGGCCGTCTCAAATGTAAGATGGGATACAAATTAATAAAAATCAATACCCTTCCTTCTAAAATGTTAAAACGACAATATTCAAATTATACTCCGTCTAACCGCGAGACCGTCACACACAAATGTATCTTTAATTATAAATATATATAAAAAAATATTCAAGTGGGGCCAGGGGGACCCAATGACCCCCTTATCACCTATGTACGTCCGTCATTAAAAGTCATACAAGTGTGCCTCTAATATTAAGTATTTTAAAATAATGATATTGTCATTTAGGATTCAAGGTTTGTAAGGAACGACCGTGTTTCCTTTGGCTTTAAATGATTTTTTTTTTTTTTTAAATTTGGGTCCAATTAAATAAAGACAAAAACATCAATGAACTTAGTTCAGATAAATTTCATGGTGAATTTTGTGTCACTGTTCAACATACTATTATGCAATATCAAACATTCTTTATATGATTATACTACAAATGATAAAATGTAATTTGAAGCAAAGAGTTTTTTTGAAGTTAATTGGCCGGAAACTACCGTTAAATAATAAATTATAATTTGGCACCAAAACATTTGAGATTTATGATGGACACATATATTAATGAGGACAAAATTTTGTGTGAACCTAAATTTATCGTGAACTTAATTTTTTTAATATCACTATTATGCATAAAATTATTAGTACTGTTTTTCATAAAAAATTATTTTATTTTTTTTTATATTTTTAAATAGTGAAAGTTTTTTGTGCACAACAGTAATAGTTTTTTTTTTACATAATAGTGATAAAGTTCATTTATTGTAGATCGGTTAATAGGAGTGTTATTCATTAATACGAGTACTATCACTTATCACAAAAACTTATATGCAATATTGCATACAAGTGATATGTGCAAATGAGTTTTTTTTTTCGCGGGTCAAATAATAGGGCCGGGTTAGGGCAGATTGCTGGCGGGTTAATGGGCTTCCTCCTTCATCTTCACGACTTCATGCTTGATCGGGGCATTTTTCTTCTTCTTCTTCGCTTGATCCACAATTTCTTCTTCTTCTTTTCTTCTTCTTCTTCTTCTTCTTCTTCTTCTTCTTCTTCTTCTTCTTCTTCTTCTTCTTCTTCTTCTTCTTCTTCTTCTTCTTCTCGTGTTGCCTTGATATGCGACCCGATTTTAATTTTGATGGCGGTGCGTATCTAGGTTTTTCCTCTTCTTCTCTTGTTCTTCATTTTCTCTTTCTCTTCCATATTTTTTTTGCTTTCTTCAATTTTCTCATCCTCGCAAATTTACAGGTGATTTCCTATGGTTTTGTGAAGCAGTTTTTCAGATCCTTCAAAGACTATTCTGTTTTTCTATAAATTTGTAATTTCGATCAAGATTTTTTTTCGCTCGTCGTACTATTTTTTTTTCATGTAGTATCACTCTTTTGCTCATATGGTAACACTCCTTTTATTCATGTAGTAACACATCAAGTTGTTCTTTAAATCTGTAATTTTGGACTGGAATTTCTTTTCGCTCTTGTACTGGTTTTATTTATGCGGTAACACGTTTTTCTTTATATGGTAACACTTTTTGTTCATTTAGTAACACGTGCTTTTTTAGTAATATGTAACACTGTTCATATATCGTCGTAATACTATGTGAATACTCATGTGTTACCATATGAATAATAATGTGTTACCATGTGACCCATGTTACGTTATGAATATTTATTTGTTACGATATGTTTTATTAAGTGTTACGTAAGATATGAAGTTTTTTCAATATAACAATATAGTAACACTTATACATAGATGTAGTAACACACAAAAATTTGACAAAAAATAAATAAAATTTAATATAACAACGTAGTAACACTTATACATAGATGTAGTAACACACAAAAATTTGACAAAAAAAAAATTATGTGTACAGTAGGAATCGAACCTACGACCAAATTCATTAGCAACAAACCTAAACCACTAGGCTACAACACATATTTGATAAAGATATCCTTCTATAAATACATATTCGCCCACGCCAACCTGATCCCCCTGCCCGCGCTGCCCCGACCCGACCCGCGCATTGACCCGCGAAATTTAGACAATTTACCTTATTTATGTTGTATTGCACATAACACTAGTGTGCAATATTTCACACAAGACTTTCTCATTTTGTAAATAGTACTCCTACGTCCTAATTTAATGTTGTGTACATGATATGAGAAATAATTTTGACATTTTTATTGGAGTTAGGGGTGGAGGAAATACCGAAAATACCGGTATACTGCACTTATCGTACCGAAAAATATCGATTTTATCAAAATTTTCGGTATACCGAAATTTTCGATACGCTATGGTACTGTACCGAAAATTTCAGTACGATAACGGTATGAAAATATATAAAATTTCGGTATACCGAAATTTCCGGTGTACCGAAAATATTCCAGTATTTCGGTATGTACCGAAAAATTGGTACGGTATCGATATGTGACATACAGAAAATTTCGGTATGCCGAAATTTCGGTATACCGAATTTTTGGTATGACAATAGTATGACATTTTTCGGTATAGAAAATTTCGGTACGGTAATGGTATGACGATAAAATTTTCGATATATCGTACCCCTAATTGGAGCATGATATATTGAATATTCTCTAAATCAATTCTACTAATCATAATAATTTTAATTAAAATAGCGAAAGAAGAACACAAATTCATCATTTAATTGATTGAGAGATGTATGGAGAAATTTTTGAAAATAAACTTCAACCGATGGATGATTTAATCACTGAATAAAGAGTCTTTTAAGAAATTCTATTTATCGAGGAGGTCAAAATTTGGAAATTTAATCAACAATATAAATTCTTATAAAGCTCAAACGTCGTACTCCCTCCGTCCCAACATTACTGCAACACTTGTCTTATTTGGACGTCCTAACATTACTGCAACACTCCCAAAATAAAAACAAATATAATATTAATACACTCATAACACCCTTATTTTATTCCACTCAAACCCACTTTGACCCAAATTAGGTGTTGCAATCATCCCGGGACGGAGGGAGTAACAAGTAGCAATAGTATGCGCAGCATATTAGCGCTAATAAAGCTCAGAAGTCGTAACAAGTAGCAATAGCATATGCAACAATATTAGCGCGTATGTGCAATAATATTAGCGGCATGAGAGACTGTAACAATTGAAAATAAAGGGTTGGGGCGAATAAAACCTCTACAAACTGAAATAAAAGTAAAGTTTGTATAAATAACTAAATTAGAAAAAAAAAAAAAAGTCGTGGCAAGGATATCATAGAGATCATTTTGCATTTGACAATTAAGGTGAACATTTGCAGAATTGCAGGCTTGCTGCCATTGATTGATTCCCTCATGCATTTAAATAAGTTTGTGCATTCTCAAGATGACTTATTTGATTCTTATTTACTTTTGTAAAAAATCAAATAATGGATCGAACCTATGACCATATTACTGTATGATTACTGGATAGATTAGATAGTGATGTTCTAATCACTAGATTTATTCCATTTCGTCAAAACTTAAACACCACTAGGCTACAACATTCAATTCTTAATTAATTTGTTTCGTGGGGACGGGCAAAAAATTAATTTGGTTAAGGCGGAATTGGATCTTTTTATCTTCACAACAATGGTAATGGTGATGCTTAATGGAATTAATTCTTTAAAAAAATGCGTGAAAATAAAAAATATGTTTATATTAGTAAGAAATTCCACGTGTGCAATTTGAGCCCGGAAGAGGGCAATTCAGGTTTAATTTGTTTTTAAATTGCTATTTTAAAAAGTTATGGGTCTATTTTTGCTACTTTTAAAATTAAACATGGATGAAGGAAACATAGCCTGTGAGAAATCAAAATTTTAATGTAACATAAGTTATATTATATCATAATCTATAAATGTACAAAATTAACCACAACCAATAATTATAAGTTTCAAAAATTTCTTTCACATGTCTAAATTAAAAATCATTTCTCATACAAAAGAGATCTAAGCCCATTCATTTTACCATTGTTGGTTGTCATTTCTTCCACTAAAAATAACACAGCTTCATCGATCCTTTGCTTAATTTAAAAGTTGCAGAGCTTCTCATTGGAGATTAACTTACAGAGCTCATTCGCATAAAAAAAAATAAAAAAAATTACACATATACACAAATTATTGTTGATATTTTTTTGTATGTGCAATTCTTTTATTTATTTTTGTGCAAACTTATTCTATTTATAAGAATAAAATATTGCAAATGTTGAACATATAAAAAAAATTGAACATTACCCACAAAAATTTATTGCTGCAATCTTTTTGTATATGCAATTTTTTTATTCATTTTTGTGCAAACATGTTAAATTCATAAGAACAAAATATTGCACATGTTGAACATACGGAAAAAGAAAATTGAACATTACCCACACAAAAATTTTGCATGCAAATTTTTTATATGTGCAACTTCTTATTTATTTTTGTGCAAATTTGTTCTATTCGTAAGAGCAAAATATTGCATATGTTAATCATACGAAAAGAAAAAAATTAAACATTACTCATAATAAATTTGCACATGACATTTATTTCTTGGAAAGAAAATAGAGTGTGAAAAATTTAGAAATCCAACTTTCTATTTCTCTTCAATTAAAGGTACACTTGACACTTTAATTGTAATTTTGTAGTTATTATAAATAAGCAGATAGTATCTGGAAATTAAGTAAATCACAAATTCAGTTGGGAAGCAGCTCCGGAAGCAGGCACCAATTATGGAATTAGTAAAACAAAAACATTCAATTATGGATAAAATAGATTTTGTTCCAATAATTATATTCCAAGTAAGGTTATTAATTTGCAGATTACAGCCAACTAGCTAAACTAGATAATATGATCCGAAAATGATATAACTAAATCACAAATTCGGGTCGTAAGGAACGCCCGTGGCAGGCAACCATTTATCCCCACCAATAAACTTCCTGACTGTAAATCCACGTGCTTGTGAATTAAGCATACTCCTTTAAACAAATTTTGCTATTTGGTTTGTCCCCGAACCGGGCCCCCAGTTCTGGTACTCCCCATAATACACCGTCGCAGGTAAAGGATCCTGCCATCTGTACCACCCGGCCCACCCGATAGGGTCAATCAACCCGTCCAGGAAACTCTGCATGAACACCACCATTGAGGTATCATACCACGGCCGCCCCAGGAAAATCTTGGCCCCGCCCAGGTTTTCGGCCGCCTTGACCCAACATTTCTGGAACGCGTACTCGCCGGGGCATTCTGCGCAGCTCTTGGAGTGCGCGGTGATGAAGCCTATGTTGCCCTGTTTTTTCACTAAGATGGTGCTTTTCTGGAAGATGGCGGAGGCCCCCCGCAGATGAAGTCGATTAAGCTGGAGACTACGCATTCGCGGTAGAATTGGCGACCGGACAAGGCGTGGAGGGTGTCTTGGTATCCGCTCATGCTGCATCTGTAGTACACAGATTGGTCCGAAGCCAAGAGGAAGGCCACGCCTCGACCCCCGCGTGGCCCAGCTTTGTTCTTGAACCCCATATCAATGGCTATGAATCCGCGCCCACGTACAGCTAATACAGGACAAATTCTTGTGTGAGACAACAGTAAAATAAGATTTATATGGGATTTTAAAAAATGATGTTAGTTGTTTCTACTAAACAATATTTGATGTTTTCACTAGAAAATATTAGTAATGTTAAGTAGAGGCATAAACATTTATTAAACGTCCTGCAACTTTTAAATTTTTTTATTTTGTCCTATAGATTTTTTCATATTGATTTTCATCATATAATTTACACGTTTTGACTTTTTTGTTCTTTTTTTATTTTTACATTTTGATTTTTGTCCTCTAAATTACAAGACGAAAATTAAAATTTAAAAGTCAATAGGACAAAAATCATTCGGTGATAAAAGTACAAGTTGAAAAAAAGTATTTTCCTTAATATAAAATTAATCCTAAAATAAATAAAGAAATGTTAAAACAAGATTAGACTACCAAAAGTAGAACTGTTCATGATTGTATAATGTTGTGGATCCCGCTCGCAATGGTGCCCAGAAACAACGGTCTTGTACATCCCATCTCCAAATATCATTATATTCCATTTGCTTTCATCAATATCCACATATTCTTTGTATATTCCCTGCTTCACATATATCACAAATCTCTTCATACTGTATGAAGGAGCAGATTTGATGGCTTCATGTATCTTCTTAAACCTTCCCGATCCATCTTTTGCCACAATGACATCAATTCTTGTCCTTTTTTTCATGTGAAAAAGTGTCCTCTCCTCAGAAGACATCCAAGAAGGTGGCCATGCACTCCCTGAACCGTTGATTGAGCCTAGATTAAGATAATCATGCTCATCGTCAACGGTGGGTAGCATGGAAACGATGTTCCTCACTTTTTCCTTGGAGCTATTAAGGCTTGAAATCACAATGTTTCGAGCTTTCTCAGGCGCATTCGCAAATTCATCTAAGCATGTATCCATGTAAGTTAAAGTGGAACATAGATCTATCTTGACAGTGTCTAGGGTTTTGCGCGTGGGGTCCGCACGTGATGTATTGAGAGTGTACGAGGCTAGGGACAATAGTTCTCGACAACTTGATGTTGCTGACTGCAGGTTTCCGTTGTATTTTTCATCACTCGAGACAAGACTCCATTTTCACCGAAGTCCTCAGATGATTTGGAGACGGCGTTGATGGAGTCTTGCATCAAGAGATCGTAATTAGGAAGAACAAAGTCATCAAGTTTAGGAGTATTTAGGGTATGATATGAGTTTGGGTTTTTAGATAGGGTTTCCAAATGTTTGGCTTCACATGATACTGCTAATGCCAAGGCAATAATGGCTATTGAAAATGACCGTAAAAAGCTTATGAGCATGACACATGGAGGATTTGGAGAAGCCATGATTTTGATCTAATTACGTATTTTTGGCGTATATTTATACTACTTCTTTTGTCCAAATTATATATATAGGGGGTTAACTTTCTCGCACAAATTAAGAAATTTTGTTGAAAAATTAAATTTGAACAAATAAAATTCCTATTATAACCCTATTTAATTACTCTATTTAATGAGTTATGGTTTTCAACATAATTAATGCATTAGGATATATTTATAAATGGATTAGAAAATATGAAAAAATTACTAATAGTTATAAAATTTGTGATCAACTTACTGGTAGGTACAAAATGGATTACATATGCAGTTAAAATTGCACACAAAAAAGTGCAAAAGTATATACATATGTGCTACCATTTTGTACTTATTAATAAATTGTAATCATGAAATGTACGTAACTATAAGTAAGTCTCCCTAAAAAATTACTCTCTCAAACTCATTTTATTTGTCTTTTTAAAGAAGAACTTTTTATCCAAAATATTATTATTTTACATTAATTTTGGAGAATTAAATATTATATCCCAAATTTATATTTCTACCTCTTCTGATAATTTGCATTAATAACTATATGAATAAATAAAGGGGTAAATAGTTCACATTATATATATTTATTGTTATTTAATAATTTTCTATTGGGATAGAGTTATAAATGACCCATTGACAAAAGAAACATTCTTTTTTATCATCAATTTATAAATTGTTCTTTTTTAGCCAAAAAGATATTTGTTTTACCCATTATACCCTCAATTAAATAATTAAAAAAAAATCACCTCGTACCACATTTTATTTAAGCTCGTACCACCATTAATTCACTTCGTACCACATTTTATTTAAGCTCGTACCACCATTAATTCACCCCATACCACATTTTATTTAAGCTCGTACTACCATTATTTCACCCCGTACCACATTTTATTTAAGTTTGTACCACCATTTTTTTACCCGTACCACACTTTTTCGAAGCTTGTACCACTATTAATTCATCTCGTATCACATTTTTTAAGCTCGTACCATATTTTATTTAAGCTCATACCACCATTTTTCACCCGTACCACACTATTTCGAAGCCCGTACAACCCTTAATTCAACTCACACCACATTTTAATTAAACTCGTACCACATTTTATTTAAGCATGTATCACCATTAATTCACTCCGTACCACATTTATTTAAGTTCGTACCAACATTAATTCACCACATACCACACTTTATTTAAGCACATATCATCATTCGTTCACTCGATACCACACTTATTTAAACATGTACCATCATTAATTCACCTCTTACCACATTTTATTTAAGCACGTATCACCATTAATTCACTCTGTACCACATTTGTTTAAGCCTGTACCACCTTATATTATAAATTCTACAACATTCGAAGTCCGTACCATCATTAACTCATATCGTACCATATTTTAATCACGTATCACCATTAATTCACTCCATACCACCATATATTATAAACTCTAAAACAATTTTTTTAAAAATAGAATGAGAGAATAGCGTTAAATTACAATTATTGCAACTGAGTGATCAAACAATAATTGCAACTCAACAAATAATATTTTCTTGGTTTAATTTCTAATTATTGACGTGGGCGCAATACCTTGAATAAATTAATAAGATCATTTGATAAGAAGAGCAATACCTTGAATAATTGTCAGTGAGGCGCAATCAACCGATTATTTAATCGAGGCAATACCTTGAATAATTTGACGTTTAGATTTATTTGATCGAGTGATGTGAATGACGAATGAAACTTTTTAATTTCATTTAGAGATTGTAAAAATGTAAACAGTAGCAGATCAGAAAAATATAATAAAATGAGAGAAATAAAAAAGAACCGGTTGTTTTAAGAAAAGAGGAATAAGGGCATAGTTGGTAAAAATTATATTCTCTTGGCTAGAAAAGAATGAAATTAAAAGCATTGACAAAAAAAAAATATTTTTAAAAAGTATTGGCTGTATTTTGGGGTTTGCACTTTTGTATTTCATGTGCAACATCCTTAAACAATGAAAAAAATAGGTAGAATGGAGTACTTTTTGTGGAAATCCGACTTTATAATTGAGACAACTATAAAAGTGAGTTTAAATAAAGAATGACCCATAACTTTGACCTCAAATAGATTCAGTTCCATAATTTTTTTTGTTGTCGATTTAATCCAAATAACTTCGACAATACATAATTTGAGACTAAAGTTAGTGGACCATTTGTGATTTATCAAAGATATTGGACATTAGGCTAAATCTATGACAAAAAAAGTTATGGGACTGATATAATTTGAGACTAAAGTTATGGAACTATTTGTGATTTAAACTCATAAAAGTGAGCCTATATAATTTGGACATCTATAAAATAATTTTTGCTTTTAATTCTTTTAAACCAAAACTTGTCTACATTAATTAATGTATTTATTATTTCTAATATAGTGTCAATTCAAAAAAAAGTTCTACATTTATTAGTGTATTTAATATTTTTAATATAATGTCAATTGATTTCAACCCTTCGATTTCTAAAATTTTAATTTTATTAAATATATAATTATCCGTTAGATAGTCCATTCTAACAAGGGTCGATCTCGGTGATTATAAAAAAATAAAAAAGCAAGGGTCGTTCTCTCAACAATATCGATGGAGGAGACTTATTGATAAGTACATTTTAAAATTATAATTTACTAATAAGTACAAAATAATTACATATATATAAATATATTTGTACTTTCACATGTAATTTTAGCTGCATACGCAATTTCGTTTGTACCTATTAGTAATTTGCAGTACTTATTAGTAATTTTTCCAATCGATGAGTGTCAGTTTATTAATTTTTTATTTAACTTAAATACTTATTTATCTTGAATTAATCATAAAAATGATATATATAGTTGACAAAGATATATTAGGAATACATATATAATTACATATTATTTAATTACCTTATTACTTCATATATTATTTAATTAAACATATCTTATCAATTAAAGATGAACCATCTCATATCTCTATACATAAAGTTTCTATTGCAAATTCTAAGAATACTATAAAGAGTTATCTCTTATCAACTAAAGGTGAATCACCCCATATTTCTAAAAGTCTCTATTTCAAATTCTAAGACTACTATGAAGAGTTATTTATGATATTTAAATATTAACCATTCATTTTTAAAAAATAATATTGACCTTTCAAATAATTTATGAATTTAATTTACATCCCAATCATCAATTGTTTAATTTTTAATCAGCCTCATTCATTTATTATAAATTATTCTAATTAATACTAGCACGTATATGGATTAAATAGTATTTATATTATTAATTTTAAATTAAATACTTGAAACATTTAATTAGTTTGATAAATTCAAAATATAGATGTGAATTTTACTTTCTAATATTGTATGTGCATATTTTCATTCATTTTTTTATTCTAAATTATAAGTATGTAGTATGTATTTAATATAATGTATTTGCGCAAAGAAAAAACATGGATGAAGGAAAACGTAGACTGTGAGAAAATTTCAGGACCATAAATTCGGCAATTGAAATCAAAATTTTAATGTAACATAAGTTCAATTATATCATAAATAAAAGAAAATCAATAAAAATATTTAAAAATACAATAAAATTATAGAAATGTATACTATCTAATAAAATAACATGTGATACATGTTTGATATTATCTGGTACATGTTTTATACACTGTGATACCTTTTACAGAATAATAAACAACATAAATGAAGAATTAGAGGGTTTGATGAATGCGTCTTTCTTCAATTTACATATATGGGGGTAAGATCTTCTTGGGAAGGTCCGACACGAGATGGATTCGCCCGCAGCGGAGTAGAGGCGGGGGGAGACAACCTCCCAACTCATCCAAAGAATCGACAAAATCATCAAATTCCCCCTCCATCAGGATGGAGAGATGGATCGGAATCTGGAGTCGTCATTCCCGTTGAGGCCGGGAAGAAGAACATCCCCCCATGAGAAGAGTAGGATGTAACAGAATATTTAAAACATGTCGTATCCCTAACAGACGGAGCCCCTCATTGGAAGAGGGGGATATATCGAAGGAACAACGCCGGGAACAGTGGAACCAGAGGGGATATAATCGAAGTTTTACATTTTTAGGAAAATTGAAGGATACAAGAAAAAGAAGATCTAAAAGAGACTAATTACTCATTGAAAACTCGAAGGGAAGGTTTAAGCAAGAGAGAAAAGGAACTGAGCGCGAAAAGTGAAAATTGAATAGAGGAAGAGATAGACCTATTTATAAAAATGGCGGAGGGACTTGGGTGCAATTTTTCACAGAATATCTCGAGGTCAAATATGGGATTAAAGGAAAGTTCAAGAGCGCGCGTTAGTTCCATTCGAAACCGTGCATGCCGCATATGTTTCATCATTACTAATTGCCCATTGCGTCTGCAAACGCATTCCTTCGAGGTGCCGAATACGAAAATCGAGGCGTCACATCAAATGCAGACCACGCGTATCGGGAACGGCGGAGATCATGGGTAATCAGCTCGCGACTTGCCTTTAACACACGAATACCGACTTGGGGGCAATTGTTGTACCTCATGTCGCCATCTAACAACACGTGGACAGCGGCGAGCGTTTGGTTACCCATGACCAAGGATAGACCTCAACGAGTAAAGCCAACTAGACAAGCTCGGCAAACATTCAAATGGCATAGCTCACTTGAGTGTCGAGCAAATGACCACAGGTCGAATCGGGCAAGATAGCCCTCATCATCAAGGGATTCCCCAAATCACGTTGTCAATCATGCGAGAACGCCGAATCAAAAAGTGGAAATCACGCCAAGAATGTCTTCGTGGCAAATCATGGCCGCGATGAGCTCACACATTTATGATGGGCAGAATCCGGGAACTTAATTTACGCCCCATTAAGGAGTGTAATTAATGTCACAATGTCTTATAAATTGAGGAAAAATCCTCATTGTAATAGTCCAAATTTTAAAACTAGAAAACCTTAGCTTGTGCTTGGTTGTGAAGCTTTTTTCCATTTTTTTCTCAATTTTCAAATTTTTAAGAAATTCTCTTATTCTTTAATACTATTCACTCTTAATTTTTATTACTATTCACCCACAATTCTTATTACTATTCAACTTTAAATCTCACACTATTCATATTCTCAATACTATTCACTTCAATTCTCATTATAATATTAATATTAATAACTACATGTATTTTTATATTAATAATTTTACTAATAATATTTTAAAATATAATTTTAATAAAATATTGTTAATATTAAATATTATTATAATACTTTTCACAATACTATTATATTTCTTTTCTTATTTTTTTTAATTATTAATAATATTAATACAATAATTTTAGTTTTAAAAAATAATATAATTAGTAATATGACAATGTTAAAATACTAACTATATTATAAGTTTTTCTCAATATATTAAAGAATATAAGTACTGTTAGTATATTCTTAAAACTAAATATTGTAATAACGTAAAAGTGAAAAAATAAATATTATTATAGCAATTTATATAATTTGCATATTATTATTTATTAAATATTGATATTGTTAAAAATATTAGTATTATATATCATTTTTTATTTTATTATCGCTAATATTATTATAATGTGGATATTTATATTATTTTTTAATAATGTTATTATATTAATAATATTAATTAAAATATTATAATATTTTATATTATTATTATTAAAAAATTTATACTCAACATATTAATAATAGTAGCAATAAGTTTTCTAATATAATACTACCCCCATCCAGTTTTTATTTGACCATTTCACTTTTGACTCTAGTTTAACGAACGAGTTGTTTATTATTATATAAAATGATAAATTAGTTTTTTTAAGGAGGTGTAGGATAAACGAAGGGTAACACTTTAAAAATCTATTTATCATTTCAAATACCAATAAACAATTTTCTTGCTAAAACACGAGCCAAATATTTAAAATTGGACGGAATGAGTATTATATATTAAATTTTATTATAATATTAATATGCCGCTAGAAAAATATTATTATAGATAAGAATTCGTATGAGACGATCTGATGTATGAGACGAAGTATAACTTAACACAAGTCCATATTCATCCCTCAATGCTAAATTATACTTCGTTTCACCATGAGACCGTCTCATGCAAGTGTCTCATATATAATATAAATGTTTATATGACATACTATTAAATATTTTTTTAATTTAATTATGATATCGAGAATATCAATAATTATATGTTTTGGTGTTTTTTAGTATTATTGTATTAATATTATTAATAGTAGAATATTTTTATTAACATTAACGTTATATTAATATCTAAAATATTAAAATACATAAATTTTTTGTTATCAAATATACTTTAAAAATAAAATTATTTAAATATATAAATTTAATATAAACACACTTTAATAACACAATTATTTTATTAATGCAATACAACACAAATTAAATTTTATCATACTAACTATTCAAAAAAACAAAAAATAAAAAAAAATTCACATCCAATCACATTCTCATTTTTAACAGACATATCACATCAACTATAATCATTACACTTTTTCTACATCCAACCACACTCTCATTTTTCAAAACTATTTTTAAAAAGTTTTTTTTCATGAAAATGAAAAACTAGAAAATAGATATACATCCAAGCACAACCTTAATTGCTATTTTTTTTCCTTGTTCTTACGCACTCATTGATTGTACGTGATATTTATTGCTTGTTGTCCTAGATATAAACCCGTAAAAACCAAATTTAATATATTTTTAATGACAAAGTCTAGTATGAAAATTTTCATACATAAAAAAACTTTAATTTACAATCAAATTCTGTAGTTGTTGAAGGTAAGACAAAATTGAATGGTTCATGGTTCACTCGGTCCAAGTGGTTCATGGTTCACCCGGCCCGAATAGATCATAATTTGGGGTTCATTATTTAGTGTTTAGGGTGTAGATGGTTGATTTAGGGCAATTTTATAGATTTTCATATATGAAAATTTTCACACTAGACCTACACATTTTTAAATTGTTTTAGTCTTAATTTATATAATAATTATCTAATTTTAATTTTAGTTTCAAAATCTTTACCATAAAATTGCAAAACAACATCAACTACATTAAAAGATAATTTAAGATTACCGATATAATGGGAAAAATATTTTTTAAGGACAGTATTTTAGGGGTGGTTGTGTTTTAAGGACAATAATTTCACTGACTTGGAAATGTAGGACAATATGTTTTAAAATATATAAATGTAGGACAATATGTTTTAAAATATGTAAATGTAGGACAATATGTTTTAAAATATGTAAATATAGGATAATATGTTTTAAAATATTTAAATGTAGGACAATCGAGCCTATATTTGGGCTGAAATGTCACATGAGATTTGGGCTAAAAATTGTCCAAAATTTACAGATTTTAAAACATATTGTCCTATATTTACAGATTTTAAAACATATTGTCCTATATTTACAAATTTTAAAACATATTATCCCACATTTCCAAGCCTGTAAAATTATTGTCCTTAAAACACAACCTCCCTAAGTTACTGTCCTAAAAAAAACATTATTCCCCCGACATAATCGCCACGAGAAGCACAGTTGGCGGTTGCAAAGACGCAGGTATCATTTTGAATTGATAAGTCTAAAGTACAAAATTTGAACACCTCTCTCTAGCTCTAAGATACAGAATTTTAGAAAACTAATCTTCACTATAAAAGTATACCAATAATACTCGCAATTAAATTTTATAATAATTACTGGTTTTTTTTTTTTTTAAAAGCCCACCTCTCTTTCTCTCTCATCATCGATCCCTACCACCACAAACACGTCTCTCTCTAATCAGTGATGATTCTGGTTCGACGGTGATGTACACATTCACATTAATATGTTTGAAAAGGTGTTTCTAACATTCAATTATGGACTTAGTAAAAAAAAAAAAAATTCAATTATGGATAAAATAGAGTTTGTTCCAATAATTATATTCCAAGTAAGGTTATTAATTTGCAGATTACAGCCAACTAGCTAAGCTAGATAATATGATCCGGAAATGATATAACTAAATCACAAATTCGGGTCGTAAGGAACGCCCGTGGCAGGCAACCATTTATCCCCACCAATAAACTTCCTCACTGTAAATCCACGTGCTTGTGAATCAAGCATACTCCCTTTAACTATTTTTGGTCTTCGGCTTGTCACCGAACCGGGCCCCCGATTTTTGTACTCCCCAAAATACACCGTATTAGCTACCTCGGCCCACCCTACCGGGTCAATCAACCTGCCTAGGTAACTCTGCATGAATACAACCATTGCGTATTTCCGCCACGGCCGCCCCAAGAAAGTCCCAGTCCCGCTCAGGTTTACGGCTGCCTTGACCCGACACTTCTGGAACACGAACGCACCAGGGCATTGCGGGCAGTCCCTCGAGTGCGCAGTGATGATGTTTGCGGTGCCTTCGTGGCGCTTTCTCACTAAGATGGTGCTTTTTTGGAAGATGGCGGAGGCCGCCCCAAAGATGAAGTCCATTGTGCCGGAGACTACGCATTCGCGGTAGAATTGGCGGCCGCTGTCGGCGCAGAGGGTGTCTTGGTATCCGCTCATGCTGCATCTGTAGTAGACGGATTGGTCCGAAGTCGAGAAGAAGGCCACGGCTTGACCGCCGACTGACCCGGCTGTGTTCTCGAACCCCATGTCAATGGCTATGAATCCGCGGCCATATACACCTGGTACAGGACAAATTCGTGTGTGAGATCGACAGTAAAATGAAGGATTTATAGTTCTATTGACAAAGCTTGTCTGTGAATTTTAAAAAATGATTTTAGTTTTTTCACTGAAAAATATTTAGTAGTTTTGGTCATATAGAATTTTACATATTTATTTTCGTCATGTAACTTACACAATTTCGAATTTTTAATCCTTTTGACTTTTATATTTGGGACAAACTCTTTTTTGCCCCTTTTGAACTTGCATAACTCTCTTTTGCCTAAAACTTTTTCAACTCACAATTGTTCCCTTTTTCTAGTATTCTACCCCCCTTCTTAATCCAATCTCTATCTCATCCTTATCTCATTCCATCATTTAATTTTATATCATCCAAACACGATCTTGAACCCTAAATCCTGAATCATGAACCCGAACCGTGAATCATTTCGGGGTGGGGTGGGGTCGGGCCATGTTGGGGTCAGATCAGGTTCGGGCCGGGCCAGGTCGGATCGAACTGTTTTTGGGTCGGGTCGGGTCATGCTGGGTTCTTGCCGGACCGAGTTGGGTCGAGTTGGACCAAGCCGGGTCGGGTTGTGTCCGGATCTTGTTTGAATGTTGGAAAATGTGGTGGGATTGAGATAAGACTAAAGGATGGGATGGGATTAATGGGGAAGGATAGAATAGTAAAAAAAAAATGCACAATTGTGGGTTGAAAAAGTCTTAGGGCAAAAAAGAGTTATGTAAGTCCAAAATAAATATTTTTGCCTATTTTTTCTTTATATTTTTCTTTTCGTCCTGTAAACTTACCCAATTTTTAGTTTTGATTCATGTAAATTACACTAAAATCAAAATTAACTTAAAAGTCAATAAGACAAAAATCAAATAGTGGTAGAATTACATGACGGAAAAAAAGCCTTTTCCCTAATATAAAATTAATCCTAAAATAAATAAAGAAATGTTAAACAAAATTAGATTACCAAAAGTACGACTCTCCTTGGTTCTATATCCAACGCTGGCGCTATGATTCCCAGAAACAACGGTCTTGTACATCCCATCTCCAAGCATCATTATATTCCATTTGCTTTTATCAATATTCACATATTCTTTGTATATTCCCTGCTTCACATATATCACAAATCTCTCCATACTGTTTTGGGGTGCAGCATTGATGGCTTCACTTATCGTCTTGAACCTTCCCGACCCATCTTTTGCCACCACGACATCAATTCTTGTCTTTTTCATGTGAAAAAGTGTCCTCTCCTCAGAAGACATCCAAGAAGGTGACCATGCACTCCCTGAACCGTTGATTGAGCCTAGATTAAGATAATCATGCTCATCGTCAACGGTGGGTAGCATGGAAACGATGTTCCTCACTTTTTCCTTGGAGCTATTAAGACTTGAAATCACAATGTTTCGAGCTTTCTCAGGCGCATTCGCAAATTCATCTAAGCATGTATCCATGTAAGTTAAAGTGGAACATAGATCTATCTTGACAGTGTCTAGGGTTTTACGCGTGGGGTCCGCACGTGATGTATTGAGAGTGTACGAGGCTAGGGACAATAGTTCTCGACAACTTGATGTTGCTGACTGCAGGTTTCCGTTGGTATTTTTCATCACTCGAGACAAGACTCCATTTTCACCGAAGTCCTCAGATGATTTGGAGACGGCGTTGATGGAGTCTTGAATCAAGAGATCGTAATTAGGAAGAACAAAGTCATCAAGTTTACGAGTATTTAGGGTATGATATGAGTTTGGGTTTTGAGATAGGGTTTCCAAATGTTTGGCTTCACATGATACTGCTAATGCCAAGGCTATAATGGCTATTGAAAATGACCGCAAAAAGCTTATGAGCATGACACATGGAGGATTTGGAGAAGCCATGATTTTGATCTACTTAATTACGAATTTTTGGCGCATATTTATATATACTACTCCTTTTGTCCAAATTATATAGGCGGGGTTGACTTTTTCATACAAATTAGGAAATTTTATTGAAAAATAAATTTGAAATAAATTTCAATTATAATCCTGTTTAATAGTAAGAGTTATGACTTTCAACATAGACAAAGTCCAGTATGAAAATTTTCATACATGAAAAAACTTTAATTTATAACTAAATTCTGTAATTGATGAAGGTAAGACAAAATTGAGTGATTCATGGTTCACTCGGCCCAAGTGGTTCATGGTTCACCCGGCCCGAATAGGTCATAATTTAGGGTTCATTATTTAGTGTTTAGGATGTAAATGGTTGATTTAGGGCAATTTTATAGATTTTCATACATGAAAATTTTCACACTAGACCTACTCTTCAACGTAATTAATATCTCCAACTCATTTTATTTGTCTTTCTAGAGAGAATAGTTTTTTATCCAAAATATTGTCATTTTACATTAGTTTTGGAGAATTAAATATTATATCTCAAATTTATACTTTTACTTAATATGTTTCATTAATAACTATATGCGTAAATAAAGAGATAAATAGTCACATTGCATATATTTATTGTTATTTAATATTTTTTAACTAATTCGTGTGTAACATCCTTAAATGACGAATAAATGGATAGAAGGGACTAATTTTAAAGAAAATCTAACTTTATAATTGAGACAACTATAAAAGTTAGAGTTTAAATCATAAATGGTCCATAATTTTGGTCTCAAATAGGTTTAGTTCCATAAAGTTTTTTGTCGTCAATTTAGTCTCAGTAATTTCGATAATGTCCAATTTACCTCCCAAGTCCACCGAAAAATTCAAAACTACGTCGTTTCGTCAATTGAATTTTGGTCTTTCTTGTCGGGGGACTGCCAAGTGTAAATTTTTTTTTTTACAAATTAGGAATTCAGTTTTGATTTTAAGTTTTTATTTAATTGTCTTTATTTTTTTAATATTCTATGACATGTAACTCCAAGTGTTAAAAAATAAAAATTACATGTGGCTGTCCTAGACACATCCACGGCTTGAGAGCCCCAAAACTGATTGACGAAACAATTTAGTTTTAAATTTTTCTACGGACATGGGATATAAATTAGACATTATCAAAGTTATTGGAAACTAAATCGACGAAAAAAAATTATAGGACCGAATTTATTTGAGGCTAAAGTTATGGGACCATTTATGATTTAAACTCATAAAAAATTGTCTATATAATTGGGATATCTATAAAATAAAATTTTGCTTTTAACCAAAACTTGTCTACATTGATTAATGTATTTATTATTTTTAATAGTGTTAATTCAAAAATCAATTTTGCATTTATTAGTGTAATTATTATTTTTATTGTAATGTCAACCATTCTAATTCTAAAAGTTTTTAGTTTTATTACATATATATTTATCTATTAGATATTCAATTCTAATAAGGGTCGTTCTCTCAACAATATCGGTGGGAGAAACTTACTGGTAAGTACATTTCAAAATTAAAATTAATTAATAGGTATAAAATTATTGAATATATATGTAGGTATATTTGCACTTTCGCGTGCAACTTTGACTACATATATACAATTCCATTTGTACATAATATACATAATATAGTAATTTGCATAAAAAATGTACTTATTAATAATTTTTCCTATCGACGAGTGTCAGTTTATTAATTATTTTATTTAATATAATATATATGTATTATATAATATTATCTTAAATATTTATTTATCTTGAATCAATTCATAAAAGAAATGATATATATAGTTGATAAAGACATATTAGGAATACATATAATATTAT